>JAOSBM010000009.1:19892700-19902793 GCA_027568955.1 Erythroxylum tenue | reverse complement strand
ATTTTCGCCTTCCAACATGAATGCAAATTGGGAAGGAGTAGACTACTGTTGTAACGTGGATTGTATAATTCAGAATCAATTGAGTTGTTTTATCATTACGCAGGACCGGGCAAAACGTTTCTCACAATGTGGGAAATCGCGTATCTTAATGTAGCTGTAGCCTGTGGTGTGATACGACTCCAATTTCCTTTCACCCTTTTGTCTTCTTCCCACCAATGAATCATTACTTGAATAACTACATTTCTCTCATTATTTATCCCAATCTTTTAACTATATATTAAATAAATTATAACCACCTTAGGGGCAACAGTACTGATTAATGTGAGACCTTTTCCTCTCTTGCATAGATTTAGGTTAAATGGACCTCAGTTCTGGACTGTCCAATTCTACCATACTTTTGTGTAAGTTTATATTGCGCCCGTTAGGCCTAAAGCAGAGTGAAGCTAGGCCCTACTGCAGCCACTATAAACAATATGCGTTCATAAATGTATACAACTTGAGGGTACAACAAATTGAATGGCCTTCTTGTCATGAAGTTGAATGGTTTGAAGATGAACTATAGATGTCTGGCTTTTTGTGGAGTGTAGATATCTTTTCCCATATAAGAATGGAGAAGATGAACTATCATAACTGCTTAATTTGGATACGGGTTTTGTCTAACTGCATTTATATCTCCACCAACGTTAAAGCTCCGAACTCTTAGCTCATACGAGAATCAGCTCATATTTAAAGGGTGGTTTTCGTATTCGGTATTTCACTGTTTTGAGCCAAACTTGAGAGAAATGCTTGGTGATTGGTTTGCCAGGAACAAGGTGGCGCACCTGCTGGAGAAGAATGATGACGGCGTTAGGAGTAGCTTCCTCGGCCAAATCCCAAACAGTCGCTTGAGAATCAAGGTGCTTGTGAGTAGAAAGCGTCTGATGGAGTTGATAGATCAGGTTGATAAGAGTAAAGGAACTTCAGAACTTGGAAAGTTGATCTTGCAAGATTGCCTGGAAGGGAAGTTGCGAGCTAGTGTTGTTGGATTGGTGATTCCGATCACACAGTGGGTTTGAACGTTATCAAAGAAGAGTAATCTGAAGAATATGGAGTTTTAATTTGTACATGGATTCAATAACTTTACATGGGGTCCGTTATATATATTGTAATAATATATCTATGAAAATAAATGCTTCCTTCTTTTTCTTATTCTCTTACGTATTATTGTGAAATCTTTCGTGTTGAAAACTTGAATTTGAATTTCTCTGGAGCTCCTAATAACTCTCGTATTGCGTGAGAAGTTGAGATTTTGCTTCTGTGCAAGCCTTCTGTTGGAAAACATCACTACTCTCTTCCTCTTTTCCTGGAAACAATACGTGGGTTTACTTTTGTCGAAACTGTTGTTTCCTAATATGTACTGTAACTCCTGTATGGCTTATCGATAACAGGAACGCACACTCCTCATGTAAGATATGCTCTTATCTTAGGAACAGAGCTTATCGGTGAGGAGCCCTTGCATGAGCTGGGCCGCTACTACTACTACGTCTTCTTTATTTCAATGCAAATGGCCTAAAATTTGACACAGATCAAAAGTCAGCATCCTTTACCATACGAGGCACTTGGTTGAAGCATCAAAGTCAACCAGTGCAGATTCTAATCATAACTTCAACAGTCAACTCTCGACTGTTGTTCCTGTTCGAATCTCCGTTCCTGTTAGCTTTAACGTCATTGGCCAGAAAAATGCCTCCTTTTCTTTTCTTTTTCTTGAAACACTGAGATCCAATCCAAATGTAAAGTGAACTTGGAAGGCTTTTATAATTCCTTCCGTATCTTAATTGAGCAGCTTGCTTTTTCTCTATCACGCAAATTTCTCCACCCAATCAGGCATTAAGATAATCTTAATCAACATCCTCTGGCCCTGATGTTGGTTTTTGGAAAACAAGTTGGCCATGTTGCTGCGCATAAAAAGTTACTTTTTGAGTGCTTTCAATCACTCTTAAACAATTTTATTATTAAAAAATTATTAATCATCTCTTGAGTTATTTTAAAAGAAATTGACATGTAATTAATAATAATATACTTTATAAAATTTATAAGACTATTTTGACTTAATTAAATAAATTTTTATTATTTTCAATTTTTAAATTTTAATAAATTTTAATAATATAATAAATTTAAATAAATAAAATCACAAAAAGGTTTAATAAATTATTTTTTAATTTGATAAAGATGAATTAAAATAATTTTATAAATTCTTTAACTCAATCGAATAAATTTTTGAATCGAGTCAAAATTTTGTAAATCCTAGCACGAGATCAAATCCTTTGTACCCATAACTTTGTACCAACCTTGTTCTATACGATCCCATCCATACAAATATGTGAGATCCAGAGAAATGAGTGGATGAGATCGTATGAAACAGGGATGGTACAGGATTATAGATATAGAGGATCTTGTCCCTGTCACGGGATCAAATCTTCTGTACCCATAACCTTATACCAACCCTATTTCACACAATTCCATCCATACAGATACGTGAGATCCAGAGAAATGTGTGGATAGGATCGTATGAAACAGAGTTGGTATAGGATTATGGGTACAGATGATTTACTCCCGTGTCAGGGATAAGATTTTCTGTACCCATAATCATGTACCAACCCTGTTTCATACGATCTCATCCACACAAATATATGAGATCCAGAGAAATGTGTGGGTGAGATCGTATAAAACAGGGATGGTATAGGATTATAGGTATAGAAGATCTTGTCCATGTCACAGGATCAAATCCTCTGTACCCATAACTCTGTACCAATCTTGTTCTATACGATCCTATCTACACAAATATGTGAGATCCAGAGAAATGTGTGGATGAGATCATATGAAACAGGGATGGTACAGGATTATGGGTACAGATGATTTGATCCCGTGTCAGAGATAAGATCCTTTGTACATATAATCCTGTACCAACCCTATTTCATACGATGTCATCCACACATTTCTCTGAATCCTCTATATCCATAACTATATACCAATTTTGTTCTATACGATTCCATCCACACAAATACGTGAGATTCAGAAAAATGTATGAATGAGATCGTATGAAATAAGATTGGTACAAAATTATGGATACAGAAGATCTTGTCTCGATGACACTGCCGTGGTCTAACTTCTTGTTATTGCCTAACAGTTACATACAAAAACAACCCTGCGCTTTGGATTCTCAATCCTTTTCTTCAATAAAAATGGAGATGGAAGCTTTCTTTTCTCTCACACGCATGCAAAAGTGCATAGGAGACGGTAAAAAAGGACACGACAAAGTCATTTTTACATTAGAACACAACCTGGAATTGGGACTACGTTGTGAATAAATCTGAATCGAAATGGATAATGCAGGTCCAAGACGTCCGTTGACTGATCACGTGCAGGACCGACCACCCGCTATTTCACCGTGTCCCATATGCTGGAGACATGTCTTCAGACCGTCTGATTATCCTGGTTGTAAAGTCAAAAGTACATCCAAGGGTCGAAAAGCAAAGACAATGGTACATGCGTAGGAAGTAGGAGCAGAATGTGGCAGTGACAAATATGGTAAAGAGAGGAGAGAGGTAAAATGCATCTTTGGAGGATGATAATGGAATTGGAAAGCACTGGCAAAGTGCATGTGCTTGCTCTGTCTGACCACAGTAGTCTCTGCCTCTCCATCGTTTTCCAGCCCTCATGTGGACAGTAAGAGTAGGACACACCGACTTTTCTCTTTGCTTTTCCTCTTCAGCTCGGCTTCACTTGCTTGTCCCCAAGCTAGCCTCCTAAACTTTCTTGAACCCAATTAGAATTAGTCTAAGCGAGCTAGATTTAGACCCTTTTATGCGTGAATGATGCAGTCTACGTTACCATACAAGTTTAGTACTTGGATTTGTTCATCATTCGCAACTAAACCATAAATGACTCCCACCTAATTCAATCATTAAAGTGAGTTGCAGATTGCGGTATTCCAGTCTAAACAAAGTCTCTTACATACTACGTCGACAGGTTGACTGTTAAGTAAGCAATTATGTATTAAGTAATGAAAGTTAGATTTAGATTTTTATTTTCTTTTCACACTTTTTGAGACAAAAATGCCCCAAATCACAACCTAAATAGCCGCCAGTAGAGCCGACAAACAAAACAATTTGAAAGGAAAGTTAGAGAAAAAGAGATCAAGTAAAGTCATTTAATTAATTGAAAAAAAGAAATAAGAAAATAGGGACAAGAAGAGGACAGGTTTGACCGATCTCTTCGAAGTCCGAAGCGGTTTGTGTGGTAGGCTAGTAGCGACTAGCGACAGTCACGACTCGGTTTCATAGGTTTTCAATTCTGTCGGGTGTAGGAGATCTAATTTCGCTTTACCGTCTCCCATTTGACCATCATAAACGCCGCTTTATCCGCTTCCCACAGCACAGCACTTTAAATTACGATTTATTATTATTCTTTATGCTAATATTCACTTGATTATAATATTAATAATAATTTAACTAGTATTAAAATGTCATAAAATTAATATATAATAAGAATAAAGCAAAATTGAATAATTTAAAATAAAAATTAAGAAAAAACTATTCTTACCTATTAAGATATTAGAGTTTAATTGAAAAATGAAAAATAATCAGTTTATTTTGATTTATAAAAATCGAGTAATTTATTAAAAATGATCCGTTAATTAATACATCGATTAATTTTTATTATTAAGGTAAATCGAATTAATAAATTACACAATCCAAAATTTTATAATTTAATCAATCGAATTTGTTGAATTTTTTATTATTACTAAATGGAGTGTTATTAGTCAACTTTTTTCAATTGAGATATTCCAATGTGGTCAATAAGTCATTTACCTTTGTTTTTAATATTTTCTTTTATGTTGCATACGAAAACATTAATCATATATGTGCAAATTTGGCATGTTTAATTGCTTTCTTATTTATTTCATTAATTATAAAATCTTTTTTTCCTTAAACTTTGATAATCACTTAAAAAATGTATAAAAATTTTATCTCATATCAATAAAATATAAGTTTAACATATAATTAGAAGTAAAGTTATTTGTGCAATTTGAATCCCATGTAACATTCTTAGTGATTAATAAAATTTAAAGACTAGCCTCTAGGATTTAATATTTTAAATATTTTAAAAAATATTAATATAAATAATTAAAATTCAAGAAATTAATTTTGGCAGCTTTAAAAATATTTTATTAAAATATATAATTTATAAAAAATATAATCCAAGAACAATTTAAAGCATATATTATAGAAGCTTGTGAAATGGCCCACAAAACATAGCACCCATTATCTGTACTGTAGTATTTTTCGGTTAAGAGAATAGCTGCAGTTGCAGAGAGGGGGTTGAACGGAGCCAAATACAAACAGTTCAACACTGGAGAGAGAGAGACAGAGGGAGAGGGTGGTGAAGGTATCATACATACATACCTTGAAGGCCCACAACATGACATGTAGTATCAAGAGGCGCACAGAAAATGGAAGGTTGAGTACAGCGAAGCAGACCCACCCCACCTCAAAACACAAATATTAATATAATATAATATATTACCGAGAAAAAAGTGCTGATCCAGCAAAAAAAGGTTGAGTCTTTGGTCCTCTGATATCTCCTTGGACAATCTTGCCTACTATTGTCGTGGGTGTCCAGTGGCAGCTTTTTCCTGTCTTCTCCTTTTCTCTTCTGCTTCTGCTTCTTCTTCTTCTTCTTCTTTTATCTCATCTCTCTCACACACACTCCAATTCTTCCACCTTCCATCCTTCTTTTGTGTATATATTTATTTATACATAAAATTGTATCTTTAAGGAGGGTTTTCTTTTTCATTTCTTATTCTCTCTCTCTTCCCCTCCATCTTCCCTTAACAGTAATGATATTCTCGTTGCGGGTATCGTTGTTTGGGAATCTGAGGAGTTGTGGTTGTCAAAAAGTGGCAGTTATATCTTCGATAGAAAAACAAAAACTACGAACAACAGGTCGAAAGAAGGAGAAAAACAAACATAAACACCAGCACACGAGTGTGTGTGTGAGAGAGAGACAGAGATAAGAAAGGGAAAGCCTTTGTGTCCGTGTTTTGATTGATGTGATAATCAAAACAAACGGCTCTTTCTTCTTGCTTTATTTGCCATCTTTGTTTCTTTCTCTCTATATTTGGCCGTCCTCTCTTGGGTGGGAGGGGATTGCTTGGTTTTATTCTGGGGTGGCCCTTTTTCTTGGTTTTTCTTTCTTGTTTTTATCTGGGATTTTCTTGTATTTCTTTGTTTCTGTGCATAGATGTCTCAAAGACCATTTCCGATGGTGGGTGGTGGTGGGGGTGGCAATCCAGGACAGTACAATGACACAACTTTCACAAAAATTTTTGTTGGAGGTTTGGCTTGGGAAACGCAGAGAGATACTATGAGACGCTATTTTGAGCAGTTTGGAGAGATCCTTGAGGCTGTTGTTATAACAGATAAGAATACTGGAAGATCCAAGGGTTATGGATTTGTAAGCTCTCCTTAATTTACCTCCGTGTCCTCTATTTCGTGTTGATAGTTAATGTTCGTTTTTGCTGCCTTATCCAATAGGTTACATTCAAGGATCCGGAAGCAGCCATGAAAGCTTGCCAAAACCCTTCTCCAGTTATTGATGGAAGAAGAGCAAACTGCAATCTTGCTTCACTTGGCGCTCAAAAGCCTCGTCCACCACCTCCTCAACACGGTGCATGTCTATTACAATATCTCTTATGTTTCTTTGATGATACCCCCTTTCTACATACCAATCTCAATCTCAACTTTGTATTGCAAAAGTAAATGATCAATCGTCAACAATATCTGAATCGGTTAATGCTAGAAAGTTGGATTTTCAACTTCTATCTTATAGTACATTTTCTGTTTCGATAGTAGCATTTTCATGTTATGACAAGCTCATAATTGCTAGTATTTCATTCTATAGTAAACTGAGACGTGAGTTTAGTGCTTGGTCAACAGTCAGAGTATTGATTTCATACATAAAAAAACTGCAGTTGCAGGCACAGGACAGTTTAGACTGGCGCCTGGATTAGTGGCTCCACATGCCTATCATGCTTCTTCGTCGTCTTATATTCATCAACCGACCGGTCAATATCCATTTCCTTACTCAGTATATGGGTATGCAGAGAAACAAAAACTTGTCAATGCTTTCTTTGTCCTTTATCTAGCCATTCGATGCCAAATACATTGGTAATTTTATGTTTTTGAGTCGTCTTTTCTATTGGTTCGCATTTCATTTTTCAGGTATCCTGGTTATTCACAAGATACCATATATCCATTGGTGAGTAGTACATTAATCATTGTCCATTGCTCCTGTTGTGAGCTAAGTTCATCATCTAAGATTAGTTTTACTTTCGCGGCAGAATTATTTTAGTGTTTATGGAGGTCAGAATTTCTCAACTTACTACACTCCTGCGGGGTCAGGAACGCCAGGGACGTTTCAGAATTACTTCCCATTTTACGCCCAATATGCACAAAATAGCCAAGTTCACGGTTTTGGAGTTCAATACCCATCAATAATACAGTACCCTTATCTTCCTCAGCACTATGGTTCTACAGGTATCTTATCTCTTCCTTCCTCAATGCCAGTAGTCAGCACAGCAGCAGGTAATCATTCTAAGTGATTTCTCATTATAGATTTGTTCCAAAGATTGTACTTTGCTAAATGTAGTGACAGACCAATCTAAATGACAAAAGGTGCAGCAACGTTGACTATGGCTACCACTACCACAACTACGGGAACAACAGGGGTAATAGTAGCAGCAGGGCAAGGTGGGTCAAAACCGTCGGGGACAACTTCTGAACACAATTCATCAACCTAATAAGTTTGGGACAAGATGTAATAGTCTTTTCATGAAGATTTAACAAGATGGTCAAAAGCGAAAAAGGAAAAGAAAAACTGAATAAGGGAAACATCCCAGCACTGAAAAGAAGATGCTTCATCAGCTAGCATAACAACAGGGGGAATCCAAGAATTCTGCATCAGATTGCTCGTCTTTGGAAGAAGGCATTTGATATAGAAAGTTTACTTCTCTAACTGTTATCTATTGGTTCGTCATTTTATGTCTTCACTTGGCAATTTAAGTCGTTATACATGTCTGGTCCGACACATTAGGTAGAAGTCTATCTAGCTGTCAGCTTTAGGAGGAAATTTTATATTCATTTAGTTTCATGTATTAGCATTAGGTAGAATCAAATATGGCTTTGAATTCTACCTCAAAAACACTGATAATCATCATTATGTCCCGGTTGCACAGAGCTTCCCAGGACATTATTGTTCATATCTGTCATTAGTTGGGTTGAAAGATTGATTTTGTATCTTTCAACCCACTGAGTCAAGAAGAAAAATGGGTTACCGTTAACTTGCAGTTTTTTGTTTCTAGATTTATTCGTTCTTTATGATTCATAGTAGGGTTTAGAGAGGTAATTAACAAACGTTGATTGTACCAATCTATGACTTAGTTATTACAAATAAATCGTCTCTTTCTTGCCTCTCACATATCGCTTTCCTTCTGTCAGCAGTACTTTTGCTTATTCAAATCGTTCTTTTGCATGATCGCACGTTTCGGAGTCTGTATGGTATGGTATTTGGAATCCAATGGGATCTCACTTAAAAGTAGTAAAGAGACGTTTTCGTGGTGTGCCTTTTTCTGTGTCAAAGCTGAGCATGCGGGTCTCTTTCACATGCTTGCAATAAGTTAGGATTCGATGTCCAAGAGTGAAGAAATTACTGCTGAATTGATGATTTCTTGGATTTAGCCAACACAAGGTGTATGTCAACTCCATCATAGTTTTGGTGACCTAACAGGTTTCTATCATCCAATCTTTTTACTTGAAAAGTCTGTGCAGTCCAACTTATCCATTGTTGGATACAGTATAAAACCTATTCACCAACTTGCTTCCACCTGTACGAGCTTGCCTCCGGGCCTTTCTTCAGTGAAAACCACTACTGTGTTCTATAACAGAATCCAAGGCGCTTGTTAACGTTAGATTGATGCAAAACGATGGCACGTGTCATGGTCGTTGTACGACCACAATAAGGCTACTTCCAGGGATGAACGTAGACAGTAGACTTGTTAAGAAGTTTCTAAATCAATGGTTGCAAGTTACGCCAATAATTACGGATTCATTGAATGTAATTATTATACATTGTAATTATAATGTTGCCGCTACAATTACAATTTCGGATTGAAATTTAAAATCTTGGTTATTATGCAAATCATTGGTCCTCCACTTCAGCCAACAGATCATTGAAGCAGAAAAATCTCAAGGTAAGAAGATACTGAAGTCTAAAGGGTTACTACAAAAGGTCAATACATTGCAGCTCATCGTTTTATCTTGGACTGAATCTTTCAATACCCGTCTGCATGAAAGTGAAAGACTGAAAAGCAATGTAAAAGATAGAAGGAAATATCTCAATCACCCATACTTCCTGACAATGCTTTCAATCCATTAAATACTGAAGATTGACTAATTGAACATGGTTAAAAATAAGAGACGTACGCATACATGCTATAGTTATGTTAAAGTTCCTATAGAATAGGTCAACACAGTTATTTTAACTGCCCCTCTCAATCACAACCTTTAAATCACAAGATTGAGATTGTTCTTCAGTCAGTTGAGTGGTTGTACAGCCAAAGCCTTGGTAAAAATATTTGCTAGTTGGTTTTGCAAAGAGATGAACCTGATGTACAGCATCTTGAATGCTACTCGTTCTCCAACAAAATGGTAATCAACTTCGATGTGTTTGGTTCTTGCATGGAGCACAGGATTAGCTGATAAATACGTAGCATCCAGATTATCACACCACAAACAAGAAGGCCTTCGTTGTGAAATACCTAACTCTCTCAACAAGGGCTGAATCCAAATGAGTTCAGCTGTAGCATTTGCCAACGATTTATACTCAGCTTCAGTACTTGACCTTGAGGCAGTAGTCTGTTTCTTTGAGCCCCAGGATATCAGATTAGCTCTAAAGAAGACTGCATATCCTCCAGTTGACCTTCTGTCATCTTTACAACTTGCCCAATCTGGATCTGAAAATGCACTCAGCAATGTTGATGAAGATTTGTAGATTT
>JAOSBM010000009.1:19878161-19892600 GCA_027568955.1 Erythroxylum tenue | reverse complement strand
CCTTCTGTCATCTTTACAACTTGCCCAATCTGGATCTGAAAATGCACTCAGCAATGTTGATGAAGATTTGTAGATTTTGAGTCCAACTGTATTGGTAAATTTGAGACATCTAATAATCCTCTTTACTGTTGACAAGTGTTATTGACACACCTTGTTTACAGAGTAAGAGATATTTGGTCTTGTCAGTGTTAAATATTGTGAAGCACCAACTAAGCTCCTGTATCTTGTCACCTCAGCCTCTAAGAGAGGATCACCCTCCAGTCTTGACAACTTTTCTGAACTGGTCATAGGTGTAGTTACTAACTTGCAATTTGTCATATTTGTCTTCTGCAACGGGTCACTAATATATTTGCTTTGTTAGAGAGTAATTTCATCACTCACTTTCTTCACTTCAATGCCTAGAAAGTAGTGTAGATCTCCCAAATCTTTGATAGCAAATTCTTCCTTGAGCTAGGTCAATAACCCCTTTATTGCAGTAGCTGAAGAACTTGCCACAATTGTGTCATCCACATAAATCAGTAAATACATGGTTACTCCACGAATATTATAAATAAATAATGAAGTATTAGCCTTAGATGCATTGAATCCTTGTTGTTGAAGCTTTGAATTGAGTCTAAAGTACCATGCCCTGGGAGCTTGTTTCAAACCATAAAGTTACTTATCCATCAGACATGATGTGGATGTTGAAAGTCTTGAAAACCAGGAGGTTGTTCTATGAACACTTCTTCTTCTAAGTATCCATATAGAAAAGCACTTTGGATCTAATTGTTTCAATTTCCAACCTCTTGATATAGCTATTGACAGAATTAATCGGATTGTTTTAGGTTTAACAACTGGACTAAAGTTATCTTCATAATCAAAACCATACCTTTGCTTAAACCTTTTTGCAACTAATCTAGCTTTGCACCTTTCAATGTTCCCATCAGCTTTCCTTTTGATCTTGAATATCCACTTGCATCCAATTACATTTCTTCCTTGCTGAGGTGGGACTAGCCTCCATGTCATGTTTCTGATAAGTGCATTATATTCATCCTTCATTACTTATCTCCATTCCTTGTGTGAACTGGCTTGCATATAGTTTGTTGGTTCTACATTGACAGTAGCTGTGAAACTCTTCCTATTCAACATTGTACCATCTGGAAATCTCCTTGGCTTGATGATATTGTCTTGAAGTCTTGTTCTCATGGGGTGTTGTCGAGTAGATGAATGAGGCAGTGTAGTCAGCATCTCCCTTGACTCCTCATCATTGACATTCAGTTCTTCTTCATTGGCATTAGAGTTGCTTGCTGCTTCTTGATGTGATTCACTATGCTTCTCATGAATATCTGCAATTTCATGGTTAGGTAATAAAGTAGAAACAGATTTACTATACTTAATAGGCTCATTCTCTTGAAAGGAGTTAGTAGGTTGAGTATGGATAAAAGGAGGAAGAACAGGTTGATATGTGACTTGAGGAGACCTAAACTGTTCATCAAAGGACTGAAACAGAAACACATGCTCATCGAAGATAACATCCCTTGAGATATATACTCGTACACTTGTAGCCCTTATGAAGATTGCTATAGCCTAAGAAAACACATTTTGAAGATTTGAATTGCAGTTTTCTAGTGTTGTAGGGTCTCAAATTAAGCCAGTAAGCACATCCAAAGGTTCTGAGAAATTTGTAATTGGGTGAAACTCTAAGAAACCGACGAAAAGGAGTGTCATTATCTATGATGCAGCTTGGAAGACGGTTAATAAGAAAACATGTTGTCTGTACAGCTTCATCCCAGAATTTGATGGGCACGGATGCATGAGCAAGAAGAGAGAGAGAGAGAGACTTTTATGAGAAGACGATGCTTCCATGTACTGCTCCGTTTTACTGGTGTGTATGGGGACAAGAGAAGCGATGAGTAATTCCAGTTTGGTTGAACAAGGTGTTGAGTTTCTGATACTCGCCACCCCAATCGGTTTGAACACACACAATTTTTTTGATCAATAAACATTCAATATGTTTTTGATATTGCAAGAATATTTGGAACACATCACTCTTGTTTTCCATAAGATAAACTTATTGAAATTATCAATAAAACTTACATAATATTTAAATCCTCCGACTGAATCAAGAGCAGGTCCCCATACATCAGAGTAAATGAGATCAAGAGGAGACTTTGAACTATTTGTAGAATTAGGAAAAGGGAGTTGATGACTTTTGCCCAATTGGCAAGCATCACAAACTGAATTATTTGGTGAAATAGAAAAAGGTAAACTATTGGAATGCAAAACATGTTGAACAACAGCTGGAGAGGGGTGTTCGAGCCTGCAATGCCAATCGCTTAGAGTGAGTTTGACACTATTAACTTGTCGGAGCTTGTTTGGAGCAGTAACAGAGATGTAGTAGAAACCTCCTTTGCTCTTGCCTCTAAGAAGGGGGACCTTGGTTGCTTGATCCTTCACAAGAAAGAAATCATGATGAAATTCAAAGAACACTCTATTATTAGAAGCAAAGTGTTGGACAAACGAAAGATTCTTGTTGATGTAAGGAACATGAAGTATATTTCTTAGTTGCAGTGTACGGTTTGGAGTAGAAAGATGAGAATGGCCTATGTGAGATATAGACAAACCTGAACCGTTTACAACCTGAACCTTATCCTTGCCTTGATATCTCTCTTTGACAGTCAATTTGTCTAGCTCATTCGTCAGATGGTTCGTGACTCCTGAATCCACATATCAATTAGTGTTGACGTCATAGCTTGAAGAAGTAGTAGCTGCAGCGGCTACACGTTCATCCACCTCTTGATAGGTATGGTTAAAATGGTACCAACATTTTAATGTTGTGTGCCCAACTTTCCCACACACTTAGCATGTCAACTTCTCTGTACTTGAGCCTTGAGGACCTCCACGATTGGTGTTGTTTTCGTTACGGCCACGACCATGGCTACGTCCTCGTGGACTTGATTGACCTCCTTGATTCGATCTAGTTGCATTGTTGGCTGTCATCTGAAAGCTAGTGTTGTTGTGTTTCATACACATCTCATAGTTGAGGAGGTAAGCATACAAATCTGTAAGAGTGATCAGATCTGTCATGGTGCTCATTGAAGTCACCAGAGGGTCAAATTCATGCCTTAATCCTGCCAACATATATGTAGTAATTTCCTCTTCTTGAAGAGGTTGCCCGATGGCTGCTAAGGTGTCGGCAAGATTTTCCGCCTTGTGGAAGTAATCCGACACCGATTACTCCTTCTTTTCTATTGTCGACAGTTGGAGTTTAAGTTGCATGATGCGAGCTCACGACTGAGATGTAAATGAATTTTCTAAAGAACTCTAAACTTCATGGGAAGTGTTAAGAAACTGTAACATACCACTCCCATAGAGCATATACCCGACATACCGAAGGATATTCAGGAACATACTCTACGAAAATAACACGTTAATTCATTTTACATTTTAATCCATCGCACATAAAATAAAACATTCCAATAATCATATTGTTCCAATTTTATTCACAAACATATACAGTCTTAAATGTCATTATATTTCCAAAATTCACATGTACGATATACAACAGTTAAAAGATGCAATTCTTAATACAACATAATTAAGACATTTGCAGGTACAATTGATCCCGACACTAACCTATATCCAAATGTAGAGGTTACCTCAACTAGACTAGCTAGGTCTCCTCTGAACCTGAAAATCAACGGTGCAATTTTGATGAGCTTGCGAACTCAATGAGTGAACCATAATCAATGTGCTCACTCAAACAGACATAAACATCATAATTATATAACATAGTTTAATAAGTATCTCACGTCATTCAGAATCAAATCCTATATATCATATCGTTCATAATTTAGTACCTGATTGCAGTATTCATCATATTTCAACAAGCCCATTATGAATACAAACATTTCATATAAACATTTCAGGATAATCATGCAACACCCCACTTTTGCAAGAAACGTACCTGACATCCTGAGTGATATTCGAGTATGTATCCCGCAAGAGTGGCATGCTAGAACAGTCATTCAGTCAAAACTCATTACAAATTTTTTAAAACATTGTACGCATATGCGAAAATCAATAATCAAATCAGGCTCACTTTATTCTTAAACATTTCTATTAACAAGTGTTATAAACACTTTACAAAACATCATAATTCAATAGCCATTTGGGCCTATTTCAGATACAAAACACTTGTAATAGTAATGTTATTTCATTACCAAATCATTTACATACTCGTTGTACAATAATTGTGAAAATATAGTTTAAAACAACAATCATTGAAGACATATGTAGATGCAAACTAATCCCGACCCTTAGTTCATATCTAATTTCAGTGTCTATACTCCAATTAGCCTAATTGAATATGTCATCTGAACTTGAAAATTATTGCAAATTTTGGGTGAGTTTTTGCAAATTCAGTGAGTGACCATCCTCGATGGCTCACTCAATCACAATACATATTCAGTACATATAACCACATAATTTACATCACTTTTAGCAATGTATCATATTACTTCACATACCTTTTACATTCACTTACACAAATAATCCAATCTCATTCAAATACATGTCTACAATATGTTCACATATCCCATTCTTATTCAAATACATATCCAATATATTTCATTCAAACAATTTAAACAAACTATCACTTCATTACACTTGAATAACACACAATCATTGGTTTAATACCATGTATTCAAACATGTAACATTCTTACAACTTTGCAAATCATTTAATGAATTCAAATCATATGTGAATGATTATGAGACTCACATTCATTTTTACATTGTTGTGAATGTGTGCTTTTTTTAGTATCCCGTATCACCGGGCTCTTTCATACTGTCCCTTATTCGTTGCGGATACAGGGCTCAATGATCACAGTGAGCCTTAGGCTCTAACCACATATCTTTTAGCTTTAAGCTCTTTTCAGTAGCAGTCTCAGTCAGTAGCAACACCAGTCACAACTGTCTTTATATTACATGTATTGAAACGAACTGCATGCCACAATTCATTCAATATAGTCAATTACTTTCATTCACATTATCTCAGTCATAACATTCAGTCACTTTTAGTTTAGAACCATTTAGGCAGTCTCATTCACATATAAGTAGCACTTTCAATGATATTCACATGCATCAAAACTCCTAAGACAATTCACGTCCAGAATTCAGAACACAATCAGTACATATCAAATTCAATTAGTCATTTTCATTCACATACAAGTAACACTTCCAATGATGTTTACATGTATCAAACGCCTCAGACAATTATTGTCCGGAATTCAGTACACATTCATCAATTTCAAATTCAATTCAGTAATAAACAAAACAAATCAAGGTGAGACCGTCTTAGGTTACTCACAATTGCTCCCTTAAGCCTATTGCCTTGATGTTCCAGCAATATCAGAAAGTGGTCGAGCTACTTGCTCTCCTATATACATTAACACAATTTCGCATTACTGTACTGCTTATGTAATTTAGTAAAAACATGTATAAATGTATCATGTATCATGCATATGCAATGAAAAATTCTCAGGTTTATTTCTGTAACGAATTGATGTACTCCAATTGTGCCAAAATTCACACACTGATTCACTACTCCAGCTTTTGCTGAAAGCACCTCATTCAGGTCAACTTTGCATAATCAATAAGATTAAGAAAATGATGGATTTAAGTAACACTTTCTCTAGAAAATTGTTCCCCTATGCCTTAAGTTTCCGATGACTCCAAGATCATACAATTTGGTTCATTATTCTATGAGTTATGCTCAAAATACTGTAAACTGAGTACATTTAAAATTTGGGCTAGTGCATGATCATGCATTTAAGTTGTACAACTCATATTTCTCAATTCTAATATCTACAAATTACAAACTTTATACCAATTTAAAGCTAAGAGAATAAGTTACAATTTAGTGAAGATATCTTAGTCTAATTCGGCCTACATCAATACAGTTTATTCAATAGCAACAAGACATAATTTCTGTCCCTGGTAGTGCTACAGCCTAAGTCAAGACTCAATTTCATGCCAATTTTAAAAGTATTAGAGACAGAATTAAAATTCGACTTCTTCAAGAAAGTTGTAAACATATGTCTCAAGTTTAATCGGAATTAAGAATCAACTCATTTAAAAATCTTCAGATCAAGATATAAACAAAATACCGAAGCATGTTTAATGAAAATTCTCCAGTTCATAAAATTCCAGCACATTTCCTCTTTTTCATTCTAAATCCATTAATCAAATCTTTCCCAAACGAATCCAGATGGCTCCAAATTTTCATGGAGAGGAAGAAAATGTGTTAGGAATCTATTGGTTCAAGTTTCAAGTCATTTGGAGGTTGGATGAAAAAGTTATAGCCAAAGGCTCAAAGTTGTTCAGTAAAAATACTCTAATTCATATTCAGACTTCAAAAACCAAAGCGCATACACGCAAACCATCACCTTCTTCTTCCTCTCTCTACTGCAAATTTTGTTTTCATAAACAGTAACAATTCTCAACAGAACCTATAACCTATTTTTCACATCTTTCTGAAACTTTCATCTAAGCTCATCTCAACACAAACAATTCAAAAATCCAAGAGTTAAACATAAACATCAAAACTGACATATTTACGAATAGTCATATGTTTCTGTACTTTTTTTCTTTTCTTTTTTTCCAGCTCCTAAACTTTTTCTATTTCACTCCAATCATCACCGAAGTTGTCTCTTCACACTCCATAAATGCATGAACCCATTCATAAATATTAAAACATCATCCAGATATCATGATTAACTTACTTGATTCAACAATCAAAAGCCAAGTTCACAATAATGAACAACGAGTTTCTGGTTCCATGACTATCTTGTGAATGGTAAAAGCATGGATTTGGTGTAGCAATTTAGCAAGACTTAAGCCAAAACACAGAGAAGTGAAATGGGAGCAATTCGATGAAGAAACTTCATATGAGCTACAGTGATTTCCAAAATACGCAACCAGGTGTGTTAAAAATTACATTGCCACATTCTTCAACTGCATGTAAGCCATTTATCATATATATATGCTGCCACGTGTCACAATTCCTTTGGTCTCTTATTTTTACATTTTTCCTAGTCCAAATTATCCTAAATTTCCAAAATATTCGAAATATTACCAAAATTACTAAATCAATTTTAATTCACTCCAACTTAATTTTCAAGACCAATAAAATCTACAATTCCCTTTTATAGACCAATTATACCTGAAAAATGTTAATGAATGCATGTACAGTCATTTTAATGTGCAAAACTCATTATTCACGTGTATGTGTATTCCACATTATGCTTAAGCATGAATTATGCTTTCTAATTTCTCATTAATCTCTTATAAACACTATTTAAGCCTTATATAAGTAACATGATGTTACAAATCTAAGCATTCATTTCATCTCATTCATATCATCCACATGTACACAAACATAGCATATCATTATATCCACTCAATTCAGTCATTCATTTCAAATATTCACATGGTACATGTAAAGATATGGATGCAAATGCATATGAGACTCCACTTTCATTTTTATTTTTGTTATGACCGAGCGCCTATTTAACTATCCCCGTATCCGTTACGGATACCGGGCTGATTTCATATATTGTCCCGTGCCCATTGTGGATACCGGGCTTATTAATCGTTGAGCCTGTGGCTCTATGTGTACATTTTTAAGCTTTAAGCTCTTTTTCACGTTGGTCACTTCGGTCACAACTCCTTTATCTGATCATGTACATCAATGTCATAAAATGCATCATTTCACATAATGTGCTATCAATAACTTTCATTTGGTATGCACAGTCATTTATCACAATCATCAGATTGGAGTCCGACATTCAACATTTAGTTGAGTACACATTTTTCTCACATTCACATACAATCAGTATGCACTTCCTATACAGTCTCGAATAATGATCTCCTTGGACAATTGATGGTCCACAATTATCACAATCATATCAGTAATAGTTCAATATTTGACAATAATCAAAATAATTCAATCATAGTGACAAAACATCTAGGTTAACTCACTACACATATAACTCATACAAAAACACACATATAATTGAGTTTACACATCTAGGTTGACTCACAATATGCTCCAGAATAGTTATTGCCTTGACGATCCGACAATGTCTGGATGCTTTCAATGTATTTGCGCTTCTATGTCATGCAATACACACATAGTTCACACATTACTAAATTATTCAATCAAATGAATATTCAATCATGCGCATGTAGATGTGTCATGTTTAATGCATGCTCAATTGACTATCCCGGGTATGTATCCTTATTCACAAGTCTTAACCAATCATTAATTATAACTTGTACATAACTTGTTTGAAATTAGGTTTATACCTTAAGTAAGTTTGATCACTGTCAATTCATCAATCATACTATCACCAATCCTTTTCTAATGCTTTATGTTCACACAATTTCCCAATTATCATTCATTTATAGATAATTCACATTGTTCATATCCTTTGAATCATATTTGCATTCACAGGAACATCTTTATACCATTAACAACTCATACTTCCCAAATTCATATGCATTGATATCAAACTATCCATCCCTTAAATTATAACATCAATTAATAACCTAAACTCATCAAACACTTAACCAATTGATTCATCATCAAAATAAGTTCATTTTAAGCCTCAATAAAGTCCAAATACACAAATGTATAGTGCCTTATCCTTATATGATTCAACTAGAACACAAAACACAATTCTTTCTCACTGCCAAGCGTTTCCACGATCGTGGGAAGGAACCAATATAATTCCCACGATCGTGGGATGGGTGAACCGAAAGTTCATCTTCACTTTCCTTCCACTTTTCTTTCAAATTTTGACACGTTCAAGATAGTTATCAATTATACCTTAAATATATTTCAATTCCTCATCAATTCGTCTCTAATTCTAATTGAAATCATTCATTTGGTAGTTCACAAATTATGGTCTTTCAAGCATCAAAATCAAAACCATAACCAAATTAATCCCTAATCAATCATCATAAATGTTATTATAACATATATCAATAGGTCAATAATTCACTTTCTAGTTCAGCTCAATGTCTCCTCAACCATCAAGCTAACTTAGCCTTATGTGTAATGCTTACATCCTTTTCTTCCTAATGTTCCTTTATGAACAAGTTGTCTTCTTTTAATCATAACTCTCTCTATAAAGATCCAAATGCCATGATCCTTATGCCTCCTAAAAATAGACTTCTATTAGTCTTAATATATCTAAAAATTACACAAACAACATCTCCCTTTAAAATATAATCTCCATCCAAATTATGTCCTGTTTCTGGTAAGAAACAGACTGGCAACCAATACTCAACCCTCAATAAATCATTATCAATAAATATCCTAACAAAAATGATTCACAGAAGCATTAATAAGACATCAATAATCATTTTTCATGTTTTATACTTTCACTAATTCGGACTCTAAGGTCCTCAAAAATTAGGAAATAATACAAGGTTCCTGCACAGTGGTCTATCACAGGCAGTATTAGGGAAACAAGCATAACTCGAGCTCTAGTCACTATTTTGTCAAGCCATTTTCATAGAGATCAAGTTAAGACCTATATCTACAACTTTCATTGTTTGAGTTTCTTCAAATTCGTGCTCTAAGGATATGAAAGATAGATCGAAAAAGAAAGATGAAATTGAAACCAGAATTTCAACTTACCTTGATAACTTCTTTCCTTCTCCTCTTCTCTTCCCTTTTTTCTTCCCTTCTCTTCTCATTTTCGTTTCTATCTCTTCTAACCTTATGGCCGACCTCCACTTTGACTTCTATTTCCTTTTCTATCCATTTTCTCTAGAACATTCAAAGAAAGCCAAACTAATCCATATGTCACCATTCCATTGGTCCATATGTCACCCTTCTATTGGTACATATGTTATCCTTCTATTGGTCCATATATTACTATTCTATTAGTCCATGATACTTATTTTAGGCTCTACATGTCACTCATTTATGCCTCCATATTTCACTACTTGTAAGGCTACATATGTCACCAATTATAAGGCTACATATGTCATCATTTGTAAAGCTACATATGTCACCATTCTAAAGCTCCATATGTAGCAAGTATAAAGTTTCATTTGTAACAAATTTAAAGGGCCACTTGTCCCTCATATACTCAAGCCACTTGTCATCCAATTAACCGAGTCATTTGTCACTTATTCCTAATGCCGCATGTCACCATTTCATAAGCGTAATCAACCTAAATTCCCATGTATCAATTTGTCTTGCTCTTTATTATTTCCTTAGACTAGATGCACATATCACCTCATCAATTACTCAATTGTAATGTTAAATTCTCAATTTACTAATTATAGTCCATCAAAACAAAATTCAAGACAAAATCAACACATAATTACATCATGATCAATAAAAACCTTTCATACCCCGGAACATGTCAATTGAGTGTATATACTATCTTGCAATGTTTTCTAAATCATGATTCATATGTGTATACGAATATTATGCATGTGAATGAAATACATCTCGTAAATTCTTAAATGAAATAACTCATGTGACTTAATCTAACAGTTTAATCTCTTAACAATTTTAGGAGGCAGGAAAACAACACCTGAGACAGAATCTCTTCTGATAGAGAGGTAAGAAGAGCAATGAGCACTAACTAGTCCTTCGGGATCCAGTTTTGGTACTCTGGGTTGAAGACTTGTATGGCGCCAGTCGAGGTAGATTCCGTGATCATCCTTTCAGAGCATGGAATAGATTTGTCCATATAGCCAAGCAACTGCTGACTACGCAGATAGGGCTTCATTTGTGCCTTCTAGAGAAGATAATTGTTGCAGGTGAGCTTGATATTGACCATTTGGCCAATGGTTGGAGTCGCCGGTGCAGATGCAGGGAGCGCTCCAAAATTGCTTAAGGTCAGAACAGATTCTGTAGATTCAGTTTGAGACGTCTCTTGGGAGTAGATGGCTCTGATACGATTAAAAGCAATGTAAAAGATAGAAGGAAATATCTC
This sequence comes from Erythroxylum tenue, assembly GCA_027568955.1. Lineage (NCBI taxonomy): Eukaryota > Viridiplantae > Streptophyta > Magnoliopsida > Malpighiales > Erythroxylaceae > Erythroxylum > Erythroxylum tenue. The sequence goes on along the minus strand of JAOSBM010000009.1, from coordinate 19,881,598 downwards.
AATCACCCATACTTGGAAAAGATCGACGTCGGGGAGCTAACTATCTTTGGAAAGAAAACAACCTGGTCTCACCAAATCCTACATTTGGCTACGTTTTTCATATACCACGTGCTCAAAATCATCCTGAAGAAAACTAAGGCCTCTCAAAGTTTTATGCACTTTAGCCATATATTTCCAAAAGTTCAACACTGGGAAGAAAAAGTAAATAGTCTTTTGACATGTCAACAACATGATGTTCTAGCGCCAAAACTGTGTGCCAGGCAGAAATCATATTGTGTGAGCATTCTTAGAGACCATCACATTGCTTTAGTTGATTGTTCGATACTTGAAAAACGTCGTTGAGAAGATTATGCAAGTCACACTAATTATTACATTAATCAATGTAAGAATCAATATATTCATTATTAATGTTGATATTAGTACCCATTCTTCTCCAATGTCTTATTTAAGTTAAAATAGTCGTTTAAACTTTTTTGCTAAATAGTTGATAATTGTTAAAACTAATATTGTTTAATTATTTCAATTTTTAAGATTTTTCTATTATAATTAATATTTTAAAAATTGGACCGAAAGTTAAATTTGTAAAACAAGAGGTTTAAAAATTAAAATATTCAATTGGTATTACTAGGGATGGTAAAACCGGTCGGCTCCGGCCTGATTTTGGCCTATTTTGAACAAGCCACGACCTGGCCATAGGTCAACCATGGTCGGTCCAATCAGACCATAGGCAGGCCCCGACTATTCTTTCAATAACGATGTCATTTTGTCAAAAACAACGTCATTTTTTACTTTTTTCTTAAAAATATATATATGATAGCCCAGCTGGCCCGTGGCCCCACCCCAATCCACCGAGTCGCGGGCCACACGGGTTGTGGTTTAGACAGTGTCAGGCCATGAGCAGCCTGGGCCCGACCTGGCCCATTGACATCCTTAGGTATTACGCAATCATAAAATTAGCTAAAGATTAAATAAAATTAAAAAATTTGAAATATGATTGAAACATATTGTCCTCATCCATCGAAGAATTTGAAGTTTAATTAAAAATTGTCAAACGTTAATTAATTAATTAAATTTGTTCTATAAGAACTTATTAATTTATACAAATTGACCAGTTAATTAATAAATTAATCAGTTTTTAATAACAAGAGTTATTAAAGTAAATTGAACCGAAAAGTTGAAAACAGAAAAAAAAGAGTTGGATGATTCAAGATTTTTACGGTTGAACAAGTTGAGGGTTTTAATCATTGATTTTAATTACAAAATAATAATAAGTCTATTATATTTAAGTTTATAAATAAATACTTTAATTAGTTATATGAGTATTATAGTATTGCTCCAAAGTTTAGTGTAACATCTCAGATCACCCGCTTACAGATATTGTCCACTTTGGGCCTTGACCCAGCCAAACTCTCACAGTTTTGTTCCTCTCGTACACTCGCTCGGGAGAACACGTATGTAAGGGAGAGATATCTGTACCCTTATAAGGCGTACTTCGTTCCCCTTTCCAACCGATGTGAGATCTCACACTCTCCACCCCCTTAGAGCCCAGCCTTCTTTAGGGCCTCTCAGATCACCCGCTTACAGATATTGTCCACTTTGGGCCTTGACCCAGCCAAGCTCTCACAGTTTTGTTCCTCTCGTACACTCGCTCGGGAGAACACGTCTGTAAGGGAGAGGTATCTGTACCCTTATAAGGCGTACTTCGTTTCTCTTTCCAATCGATGTGGGATCTCACACTCTCCACCCCCTTAGAGCTCAGCCCTCTTTAGGGCCCGGCGTCCTACGCTGGCATATCGGTTAGGGTACCGGTTCTGATACCACCTTAACATCCCAGATCACTCGCTTACAGATATTGTCCGCTTTGGACCTTGGCCTAGCTAAGCCCTTACGATTTTGCTTTTTCCAATGCCTTCCCAGGAGGTCACCTATCCTAAAACTACTCTTCTTCAAGCACATTTAACCTTGAAGTTCTGATGGGATCTGGTCCATTAGGCCATGGAAAACTTGTCTGTAAGGGAGAGGTGTCCGTACCATTATAAGGCGTGCTTCTTTCCCCTCTCCAACCAATGTGAGATCTTATACTCTCCACCCCCTTAGGGCTCAGCCTAACTGGCACAACGGTTGGGGTACCGGCTCTGATACCACCTGTAACATCCCAGATCACCCGCCTACAGATAATATCTGCTTTGGGCCTTGGCCCAACCAAACCCTCACGGTTTTGTTCCTCCCGCACACTTGTTCGGGAGAACGCGTCTGTAAGGGAGAGGTATCCGTACCCTTATAAGACGTACTTCGTTCCCCTCCCAAACCGATGTGGGATCTCACACTCTCCACCCCCTTAGAGCCCAGCCCTCTTTAGGGCCCAGCGTCCTACGCTGGCACATCGGTTAGGGTACCGTGCTCTGATACCACCTTAACATCTCAGATCACCCGCTTACAGATATTGTCCGCTTTGGGCCTTGGCTCAGCCAAGCCCTCGTAGTTTTGCTTTTCCCGAGGCCTTCCCAAGAGGTCACCCATCTTAGAACTACTCTCCCCCAAGCACATTTAATCTTAGAGTTCTGATGAGATCTGGTCCATTAGGCCATGAAAAACGCGTTTGTAAGGGAGAGGTGTCTGCACCCTTATATGGCGTACTTCATTCCCCTCTCTAACCGATGTGGGATCTCACATTTAGAATAGAGAACGATTTGTTCAGAGTTATAATTATGCATAGCTCGACTCAAGTTTTAATTCCTATCTTGGATGGAAAAAATTATATTGGTAGACTATTTAAATGTGGGTACTTTTAACTACCACGAATTGCTAGGTGTGGGGAAGAATAGTGTTGTCGAGCTTGACAATAATGATAGTGCAGACAATGCACAATAGGTTGTCCATCATGAGAATAAGAGAAAGAATAATAATTCCTTGCATTTTATTTATCAAAGAGTGAATGATGAAGTTTTTGAGAAGATTATAAGTGCAACCACGTCAAAATAAGATTGTGTTACCTTGACAGTGATGGAAGGTACAGAGAGAGTTAAAAGGTGAGACTTCAAATTGTAAGATGCTAATATGAAATTTTGTAAATGGAAACCTCTAAAATAGTGGCCAATTAATGTTGAAGGCATTTTTATTATTAGAATGAGTGGCATTTTCTTTTAATTTTTGCATACGATCATTGGGTTATATATATATTTTTCCTGCTAAATTGTTTGGTTCACCTAAATTTGCAATTATAATTGTCCTGTTTAATTTATAGGAAATGCTCTTGATTTTAGTTGCAAAGATTATAACAACAATTAAAGGAGGGAAAGTCTAAGGAAAAACGCGGAAAAAAAGAAGAAGAAAAAAACACAATCCTAGCAGAAGCAGTCCAAAATGCAGTCGGTGTATGTGCTAGCTTTTAAATTGAATGGACGAGCTTAATTGTCACATCACACAAGCATAGGTGG
>JAOSBM010000009.1:19859027-19878061 GCA_027568955.1 Erythroxylum tenue | reverse complement strand
GTTTTGATTATCCATTAAATTTTTAGGCAAGTTAGAACCTAGTGAGATCTCGCCAATCCTAGAACAAGTTCTCTAGGTCTATCAAGGCGAAATGTGAGCACAAATTTGATAAGGAAGTGATTAAGGCATTTTTTTTAAAATTATGAACCACAACCTAATTTTGGCTTAAAATAACCCTATATTCCCTTTGGAGCCAAGTTGAGCCTAAGTAAAATCTCTATTTCTTTGGCACCCTCATTTAACCAATCCATAAGCCAATCAATCCCTACCTTTCATATGGAAATGATTATTTAGGAGTAGGATATGTGAGGGGTTGAAAAAAAGAGAGAAAAAAAGAATACAAAAATGAAAAAAATGAAAAAAAAAAGGAAAAGAAAAAAAAGGAGCAAGCAAGTGAGTATTTTGCAAATTATCGCCCCTAGTATACAAGAAACTGAGTTTGGGGGAGAGTCAATTATTTGGAATTTGAAAATTCATTGAAATTGAGTTAAGTCTTGTAATAGTTATCGTTTTAATAACATCTTGTCATGTTGAGTTTTGTCATTCTATATATAAAAAAAAACTTTCTTCCTTGTTTCCACGGTTTTACTTGCTCTTAAAAAAAAGGAAAAGGGAAAAAAGAAAGAGAAAAAAAAAGAGATCCCTTACATTTTCCTGTTTCTTAAATAATTGTTTTCATTTCATTTGAGCTTTTATTCTCCTTTTTCTTGGTTTAAGCTAAGTTTAAACACCAACGACCCCATTACAACCCTAATAAGACATTTTGATCCTTTAAAAATGAGTGCTAAAAATTAGTGGAGATGGGATGGAAAATTTTTGCCTATGGGATTGGTTAATACCCTTAGAGTCTCTTGAGTTGTAAATTACCTTTGAGTTTATTTAGCTTTTATCTATTCTTGTGAATTGGTTGGTTTTTAATTAGACTTTAATCAAGGAGTGTGTGTTTGAGCGAGCATTGGTATCCTTGCACTATGAAGACGGGAATGGTTTGATAAGTGGCTAAAGGTAAATTTTAATTGGTTACTGTAATTCTGAAAATTCCAATTGTTGAGTGTTCCTTAATCTACTTTGAACAATTTTTCTTAATTTTTTTTAGGAACAAGCAAAAGTTTGAGTTTGGGGGCATTTGTTGAAGTCATTTTTATTATTAGAATGAGTGGCATTTTCTTTTAGTTTTTGCATATGATCATTGGATTATATATATATTTTTCCTGCTAAATTGCTTGGTTCACCTGAATTTTCATTTATAATTGTCCTGTTTAATTTGTAAGAAATGCTCTTGATTTTAGTTGCAAAGACTATAACAACAATTAAAGGAGGGAAAGTCCAAGGCAAAACGCTGAAAAAAAGAAGAAGAAGAAAACACAATCCTAGCAGAAGTAGTCTAAAATGCAGTCGGTGTATGTGCTAGCTTTTAAATTGAATGGACGAGCTTAATTGTCACATCACACAAGCATAGGTGGAGGCAGAAACGCAAGGTGTGATGGAACAAAATTTGTCAAATTATGAGCTACAAGGGAAGCACAAAAAATCACGCTACAATTGGAGGCTTGAAGCATCAGTGGAGGATCATGCGCAGCCAAGGAGATTTGATACCACACATGCAGAAAATAACCCATGCAACTAAGAAGATTTGACACAAGGAAAGCATAAATCACGTTACATAGGACAGCTCCAAGAGGACCTATAAAAGGAAGCAACAAAAATGGTGGGGACATGGCAGTACACAAAAGAAAGATGTGTAACTAACCAAGAAAAAAGAGGCATCTATTGACTACAAAGGTTTGAAGAGTCGGTGGAGTTTTGGGGGAAGACAAAAAAAAACGTTGGAGTGACAGGGGACCACGCTACATTCATTGGCTGACCAACTCTCCACTCAAAAAGCTTAAGCACTCACTCATTATTTCATTACTCTCCACTCACTTTGCTATCAACGTTACAAACCAAGGGAGCTATAACCGTTACAAACCAAGGGAGGACAAAACAATAATCATTAAAAGGGGGCTCCAGCACATTTAGCCAAAAACGTTACACCAACGAGAATCCACTCCACTCAGGCGATTTATTTTCATATTCTATCACAAAAAAAATGTTTTTCCACTGACATTACATGTGTTGGCAATAACTGAGAGGAAAACGTGGAAGAAAGGTGGGGGAAGCAAGGAACGTTCCAGCTGGGTTTTGGGGAGAGAATAACGAAAAAGCTAAGAAGGAGGGACCAACGTTAGAGCTAGAAAAGGTTACACAAAAAGGAGAGCTGAACGCATACACCAATAGGGGGACTCTTGGAGTTGAAGACGCATACACAAATAAGGGAGGCTCCACCAACGTGAACAGCAAGTGCAGAGGAGGGACGTAGCTATTGTAGACGCTAGTTTCAGGAGCAAACCCACACAACGTATACACGCATCAGAGGGAGACCTGAAAACTCATTCATTCTCTGCTTTATTATTTGATTTCTCCTAACGTTGGTTATTGACTTTAATGCTTGTGGTTTCATCCTACCATGAGTGAGTAGCTTCCCCAAAGCTTCAAGGTTAGGCTAAAGCTTTTAGCTAATTTTATGGATTAAATCTTGGTTGATTTATTTGTATGGATTTTTAGTCTTGATTTCTCTATTTTGAAATTGATTTTGCTGGTATTGAGTTTGGCCAACCATTACTTGACGTTAGTTGTTAATTGAAGAACCGATAGGTGAAAATTGATAATGGAACTCCAAACAGGGAACTTATAAATTTCAGATTTAGACATAAACTGAATTTATGAGAGAAAACCAGGTTAGCAAAGAACTTAATCGGTTATGCTTGATTGCTAGGCTACAATAGTAGACTAGGATTATTGCGTAATACTCCTTTGATACCTTGAAAAAGGATCTACGAAACTCTAGGCTCAACCTTCTATCAACCAAAATTCGCCTAATAAATTAATCTAGGTAAAGTCTATAGAAAATGCTAAAAGTGGAACCATCCTTGAAGCTTACCACATTCCATTCGAATTAACGCCTAGAAATATTCGCAATTTTCTTTAATTTAATTTTGTTATTTTTTATAGTTAAATTTCTTAATTTAATTCCCCATTTTTACACAATTGCTTAGTCCAATTAATTGAGTGATCCAAGCCTAGTACTTACACAATTACTCCATGTGGGACGATATTATACTATACTACCTGAGACCTGTGAACTTGCGGAATTGCATCAATTATCTACATTATTTTTTTTTGTTAAATCAAATGACAACATATCTTTTTAAGAGTTTTGTGTGATAAGAAGATACTACTTAAACTTAAAGGTAAATTATATCGTTTAGTGGTTAGGCTGATCATATTCTATGGGGCGAAATGATGGCCCATCAAATAAGTTCACAGTCATAAGATAATGGTGACAAGGATGAGGATGCTCCGTTGGATTTGCAACATTACTAAAAGAGATAATGGTAAGGGACAAATTAAAGGTAGCTAATATTATGGACAAATTAAGAGAGATAAGGCTTCGGTAGTTTGGAAATATTAAAAGAAGACACCCTGATGCTCTAATTAGAAGACGCAAGAGGATCGCACTTAGAGATTGTAAGAGAAAAATAGGAAAGTCTAAGAAGAATTGGGGGAGGTGATGAAAAATGATATGACAATGTTGTAACTTATCGAAGACATGACTCATTATAGAAAACTTTAGCATGCTAAGATTGAGGTCAAGGATCCCTCATAAAGAGATCCTGGTAGTTCTCTTGAATCTTTTAAGTCTTGCCTATTGTAGTTAACCTAGTGGTAAGTACTTACATCATCATCATCATCATCATCATCATCATTGTTATTATTATTATTATTATTATTATTATTATTATTATTATTATTATATATGTTTATTTTATTTTTTATTTTCATTTTTTCTTATTATTTATTTATTATTTTCCCCCTCATTCATTCACGTGGGTCATTTGGAAACAACCTCTCTACTAGTTAGGAGTATGGATGTATACTATTTGATCTCTTTAGATCCCGCATCTCAGCGAAATTTTTACTGAGTGTTGTTGTTATTGTTATTATAAAAAAGTTATAATAGTGACAATATTGTGATCGTTGACCCTTAAATTTGAATCATATTGTGATGATGATAGAAGATGTCCATGATCTATCTTCAATTAATATTGATGAAGATCCAACACTTTGTAAGCCTATGAGAAACAAATGAACGAGAAAAAAGGTAAGAAGCCAATACAACAAGCTTTACAACTTACAAGCCTAGATATCTTAAAGGAGATCAAAGTGGAGAAATAAGTAAAAAGCATGGTAACTCCTATGGGAAACATAATAACAACTATATAATTAGAGGTAACCAAGATAATGATAAATAACATAATCTAATGAACATAATATATAAGAGGTCGTGGATGCTAATGTGAACGTGGTAGAGCGAGATATGATAAATTCAATGTTGAATGATATAATTTTAAAAAATGTGACCATATTCAAATGAATGAAAAGGCAAAGAAGTGCTCAAAAGGCTTACTATGTACGAGATAATGATAATGATAACGATAACAATCATATTCTCTTAATGGCCGTTGTAGCTTGTGAAATAACAAACTATCATATATGGTTCCTCAATATTGGATGTACCAATCATATGCGGTTAAAAGGAGCTATTTGCATATCTAGATGAATCTTCCCACGCTAAAGTCAAATTTTCATATGACAACATCATTTTGATTATGGGAAAAGTAAAAATTCTTATCAACTTGAAAATTTGAGATAAGCATATTTTAGATTTTTTTTTATGTGTCAAGAAAGAAAAAAAGTTTGTTGAGTATAGGTTAAATGCAAGAAAAGGATAATGTGATGGCTTTTTGTGATAATATTCATTTTTCATAAGCAAGGTACAAATATTCTTACAGCTCCTTTGAAAAAAAAATCATATGTTTGAAGTTAATATTTCTAATGGTATTTATAAATATTTTAATGCAATTATAAAAGATGAATTTTGGCTATGACATTTATGGTTTGGAAATTTGAACTTCATAGCTTAAAAATGCTTGCTTAAAAAAATATGATAAAATGAATGCCCAATATCAAGATAACATGCATTATAGGGAAACATCATCAAATGGCTTTTATATCAAGACAACATCAACAAGTATCTATCATTTAAGCTTGTTCACTTTGATGTAAGTGGCATAATGAGTATCATGCCAAATAGTAATAATAAGTACTTCTTAACCTTCATTGATGACTTTACTTATAAAACATGGGCCTATCTTCTATAAAGATAGTCTGAAGTTTTTTATTACTTTAAGAAGTTCAAGATACACTTTGAAAACTATATTAGTAAAGAATTATGTACTAATGTTGAAGATGAATACATCTTTAATATCTTTAAAGTGTTTTGTGAAGGATATAGGATACATCATTTAATTACTTTTTTTACACTCTACAACACAACGAAGTTGCTAAATAAAAAATGATTATTGATATAACGAGAAGAATGCTAAAAGCCATGTGAATGTTAAATTCTTTTTTAGAGTGAATTTATCTCATATGATGTTTGTATTCTGAATAGATCTCCAATAAAATGAGTCCCAAATCTCACCCTCGCAAAAGCTTGGAGTAGTGTCATGCCAAGTGTGAAGCATCTAAAGGTGTTTAGCGCTATTACTTATGTCTTATGCTCATGTTCTAGTAAAGACAAGAAAAAAAAAAGTTAGATGACCAAGAAGATAAAACTATCTTTATTGGCTATGTTTGTGGAGGGTACAAGTTGTTTAATCCCATCACAAAGAAAGTAATTAACAGCCTAGATGTAACTTTTGTTGAAAAAAAATGTTGGGAATGGAATAAGGAAAATCATCCTTTGAAACATGTCATTTCTCTTCTTTAAGAAGATGCAATAATACCCAATTGTAAATGGAGAAACTTTATCAAGTTTTGTCCAATAGTCATGTTTGCCATATTTTATGACAAAATCTAAACTACCGCGACAATATCATGTTTATAAGATTATGAAGTAAATCCTGATTATCAAGTTGATGATGATGGAGAATTGGTACACTTTGTTTCCTTTGAAGATTTTGAACCATTGACATTGAAAAAAGAAGTCTAAAATCCTAAATGGGTGATGGCTATGGAGAGCAACAATTTCATTAATATTATAATGGTGTGACTCTATGTTAATGATTTAATATTTACAAGCAATTAATTCTTAACATTATTGAAGCTTTCAAGAAATCTATAATGTAGGAGTATGAAATAAATTATCTAGCCCAATGTTATATTTATTTGGTATTGAAGTGATTCAAAAGGATGATAGAATTTTTATACATTGTTGAATTTTTAAATAAATATCATATCCTAAATTGAAATCTTGTAAGAACTCTCGTAGAGGTAGCATATGATAACTTGTTGATTAAATATACTACAAGAAAATCGTGGGAATTTTGAAATGTCTCACTTATATAGGGCTAGGGCCCAACATTTCTTATAGAGTTGGCTTAGTTAGTAGATTTATAAAGTTACCACATCAATCTCATTTACAAGTAGCTAAGCTTTTACTGCCATATTTAATTATTTTTTCGGGTCTGAAAATTATTTTTCATCATAACCTCTAATTTCTTTTCGTTTTTACCACAACAGCAGCGAAACGACGTCGGTTTTTACCCGGAGAGGACAGCCACAGGTGAGAGGCGTGAAAGCAAAACGCCAAGTTTCCAACTGTCCCAAGAACGAAGAGTCCAACGACGATGAATCTCTACGTCTTTAACTGAATTTACTAAGCCGGAGTCGTCTGTCTGTCTGTGTCCTATAAAAGCACGCACAAACTTATAGTTGAGTTGGGTGACCTCCTTAGTCCTTTCCTTTGTGTTCCTCCTTTCTCTCCATACAACACTCAACGCACACGGCGATTATTCCTAAGATTTGTTCCCTCCCTCGTATCCTCCGCCACACTTTCTCCTCTTATACTCACCTTCCTCATTTCCATTTTTCTCTCACTTTCTCTCCTCCCAAACAAACAGTTACCCAAGAGAAAGCTCCAATATGGCGTCAGCTTTCTCCGCCACTAAGTTCTCTCACCCTTTTCCTGTCTATTCCACTCCCGCCAGATCTCACTACAAGACCCCTCCTTTTGATCCTCTTAAAAGTTCTGCCTCTTTCATTGGATCTACCAGAAGTCTCCGTTTTCACAAATTGAATCAGGCCAATCCTCACCGAAAATCTGCTGTTGTTGCTGTCTCCGATGTCGTTAAAGAGAAAGATGTCATATCCGGCACCAATCTGGTACGCCAAAACTACGTACTTTGAATCCTTTTTTTTTTTATTGCTGGGTTGGTTCTTATTGTTCTGCGTTTCTGGTTTGTTTTTAATTTGTTAAGTGGTGGTTGATATTTGGGTATTGAACAGTAAACGAAAAGACATTAAATTTACTCTGTTAAGGATCAAATGAAGCAACTTTTAGTCAATAATGGCTTAAAGCATTTCAATGTTTCTATGTACCCTTTTAGGCGTTTCACATTTTCCTATTATTCTGAATGTTTTCTGGTCGAGACACCTTGTTAATTAAGTTTTAGAATCAAATTGAGGACTTGTGTTTGCTTGGAATACATGAAACTATGAGAGGCTGCTTGGATTGTTTTTATTTATTCGGTTATTTCTGTACCTAGTTGATGACAAAAGAAGAAGGCTTGGAGCTATACGAGGATATGGTTTTGGGCAGAGCTTTCGAGGACATGTGCGCGCAGATGTATTACAGAGGCAAAATGTTTGGTTTTGTTCATCTCTACAATGGCCAGGAGGCTGTCTCAACTGGGTTCATCAAGCTCTTGAGGCAGGACGATTATGTTGTCAGCACTTACCGTGATCATGTTCATGCTTTGAGTAAGGGGGTTCCAGCTCGTGCCGTGATGAGTGAGCTTTTTGGCAAGACCACTGGATGTTGCCGGGGCCAAGGTGGATCCATGCATATGTTCTCGAAACAGCATAACCTGCTTGGTGGGTTTGCTTTCATTGGTGAGGGAATTCCAGTGGCAACTGGTGCAGCATTTTCCTCCAAGTACAGGAGGGAAGTTTTGAAGGAAGCAAACAGTGATCAAGTGACTGTGGCATTCTTTGGAGATGGTACTTGCAATAATGGACAGTTCTTTGAGTGTTTAAACATGGCAGCATTATGGAAATTGCCCATTGTGTTTGTTGTGGAGAACAATTTGTGGGCAATTGGAATGTCCCACTTGAGAGCAACCTCGGATCCTGAGATTTGGAAGAAGGGGCCAGCATTTGGGATGCCAGGAGTTCATCTTGATGGAATGGATGTTTTAAAGGTTAGAGAGGTTGCGAAGGAGGCAATTGGAAGGGCTAGGAGAGGAGAGGGGCCAACCTTGGTCGAATGTGAGACTTACAGGTTTAGAGGACACTCATTGGCCGACCCTGACGAGCTTCGTGATCCGGGTGAACCTTTCATATGAATGCCTTCAATGATTTTACCGATACAAAGTTGATAATTTTTGCTCACTGTGCATTTTAATTGCTAGAAATTATCATTGTCATAATCATTTCGACTGTTTATGGATGGTTTTCTACTTTAGCTCTTACACATGCCTCCAGGATGGTTTAATGGCCACTGCCTTTTCAGAATTGTAGAGAGAATTTGTAATTGCCATCTTAATTCCTCGACTATCCCCTTTATGTGCTTGTTAATTTGTTACTCATTTGAAATGCTGGTTGTTTTGTCATTCTCGCTGCATTGATTGTAGACGTGATTTGACATGGCATTTGTGTATCCATGATTCACTTCCTCACACTTTCTGTTCTTTAATTGACAGCTGAGAAGGCTCATTATACTGCCAGAGATCCCATCACAGCCTTGAAGAAATATATTATTGAGAAGAGCTTAGCTAGTGAAGCAGAACTAAAGGCCATCGAGAAGAAGATAGATGAATTGGTTGAGGACTCTGTTGAGTTTGCAGATGAGAGTCCTCTTCCCCCTCGAAGCCAGCTACTTGAGAACGTCTTTGCTGATCCGAAAGGTTTCGGCATTGGACCTGACGGCCGGTATAGATGTGAGGATCCCAAGTTTACTGAAGGCACTGCTCATGTGTAGGCCTTCTGACCTCCACTGACTAGCTGCGGTTGAATTTAGTTGTTGTATCTGTTTCGTTATAGCATCTCTCAAAGGTATGCTTAGTTGCGGAAATTATATGAAAGAATAGTGAATTGAATCTTTAGCATTTCTGTGGTTGATATGTTTTAGGTTGTACTTGAGTGAAGTTGATAATAAAAGTCTCACCTTAAAATGGATTCTACCTTTTTAATTAACTATCGTATCATCTGGGGAAACCTTGTAAAATAAAAGCTCAGATTTAACTAAGATCAAGTCAAATTTTAGATTGAGATATCTTCGAACGTTTTTTTTTACTGCTTTTGAAAACCGATCGATTCAACCAAATTAGATTTGACCTTTAGTATTCAGACCAATCAAATCAAATGTTGCCTTAAGATTCAGTCCGGACTAGGCCCCAACCATTTTACCAAGCCTAAGTCGAATGGTCGGCAAAACAAATCAAACAATCCAAGATCAGAATGAATTTATCAAAAGGGATCTAAATCTTGTAGGATTAAATTTCTAACTTGAAAGTAATTCCCAATGTCTACACCGTCTTCTAAGTTTTACTGCAAAAAGGATGGAACTCCCAGTAGAGAAGCAAAAAGGATTCTGATTTTGCCAGAATGATACTATATATGGAAAGCAAACAATACAAGAACAAGAAACATGGTAATGGAAAAATTGGGGAAGAACTCTGAACTATTGTGACATGCCGGGGTGTGATACTTTGATTGTTGTCTGGAGTCTGGGGCAGCAAGAATAAGCTTCGGGGGAAAAAAAAAAGAAAAACTACTTTACAACTTCAAAGCAGCAATTGCTTCAGGCTTAAAATCAACCCTGAGACCCAGTACTCTTCTGACTTCAGCAGGTGTTAGCCTCCAGGTCATAGGTCCTGAGTTCTCACCCCAGAAGTCTAGAATCTCTGATACCTTTTCTAAGTTAAGAATGGTTGCCATTTGAGTGAGACGAGCAAATTTGTCCCTAACTGTCCGCTGGGTCATGCTAGAGAAATGGCTTACCAGAGCCCTCACATCTCTATCAAGCTGAAGGCCACCAAGCTGACTGAATCTTTTTTGCATCATAATCACCTCCAACCTTTTTACAATGAAGTCAATGACCAAATGGACAAAAGAGTCATAATTGATGGCAGTCATGAGTTGCTGGAGCCATGACACATTTGTTTCAACAGCATGAAGAAGCCTCTGAACCCAAGGGTCATTCACCTCGTTATCGGCATATTCTGACTCGGATAATTCATAGCTGACAGTTGCTACACTATCCAAGACTGGACGAATTCGAGGTGTTACAGTTGCCACGAGTTGTTCCATGCCAGCATTGAGAACTTGTTTGAAAGTATTGCTCATATCCCCCAACTCGGACAGACAAGATTTCACCTTTTCTCTATCCGCTGGGGCAGGAAATGCCTGCAGAAAAGTGATTGCAGTTTGTTTAGTAACAGAAGAAAATCTCTATCATACAGAGATAAGATGGCTACAACAATGACAAACAAGCATAAAATGTGCACACCAAAGGGTATCAGTTTCAACAGCATGTAGAATTCTCTGATGAATAGCCTAATTATAATTGTTCCGTTGACTGCCAATCATTCTAATACAAATAGGCACTGTCAGTTATATATAGCAGCTCTAAAAGGGAAAAAAAAAAGGGGAAAATATATTGAAAGATCGATGGGAAGATTGAAGACAACAGTTCTATTCCCAAAGTTTTAAAAAAACTTCAGCCCTAAGTTGACCTATCTAAAGTTATTCTAAACCAAAACTGAGCAGAAATTTAAAGACAATGAAACCTAAAAAAGTCTGGATTTCTAATAGTTGGGAAACATCAGACAAATACCTATTTATGTAGACCATGAAAAAGCCACCAATAAGCCCAATATTAATGTCTGACCATGTAGCTGAACTTCACAGCACCTTAAACTCATTTTTCCTTTAATTTTATATTTCCTGCATCATATTACTCCTTTTGGATTCATCACATAATTGGTGGGGAAACATAAAGCTGATACAAGCTAAAAAGCAACGAATTAACAGAGGCATAATCCTTCTTTTCGGTGGTTATCAAAGCACTATTCCTTACCTCTGTGCATTGTTCTTCAATCTCATGCTTTAGCTTTAGCACATACTCGCTACTCACGTCCATGTTATTCAATGCAGTTGCAATCTCTGTCCCAGTTTTCTGGACACCAACGCCACCCAAAAACAGTTTTGCACCAAGATTTGGTTCTCTCATTTTCTGTTGCAAAGCTTCCTGGTACTCGTTGCTCAACAAACTACTTGCCCCACTAAGGACTGCAATTACAGAGCTAATATTTGAAGTGGATATTGCCCTTCTCAGACAACTCTGTAGAAGATAGAAGACATCGTCCACCATAGAAGTTGTGAGGCTATCAGGCACATGCTCGTCTATCCTAATGGCTTTCCTCACATTTTCCACCATAAAGAATCCCTCCAAAATCACATAAAACCCAGTAATATCTTGGGCTACTTTGCTAAAGGTCCCACTCCTAAAAGACTTAGTAGCTCGGGGAACCAGCTCTGGATCAACAGAACTCAATCCTTTAATCTTCGAAACCATAAATTCAGTAAAATCGTCACCCAATTGCATCAACGTGAGTATCTCTTCTAAATACAACTCAACCTCTCTCGGGTCGGGGCCCTCCGGTTCACCAACAGCAAGTAAATTCTTGTTCTGAGCATTAATCTCAGATGATAATTTAGCCAATTTCCTATACTCCATATACTTCTTCAAAATAGAAGAACCTTTCGAATCGCATTCCTCTTGTAACTCACAAATTGCATACACAATCCCATCCTCACCACACAAACTCCTCAAAATTTCATCGTTTTCCTCAATAGCCAAGACAATATCTTTAAACAAATTCGTCAAACAAGCAACAAAATTCACCTGATTTTGACCATGATTCTGCTCCATCAACTCCACTAACTGCTCAAACTCAAGCCTAAATCTCATCGCAATCACTTTCTTCAAATAACCTACATAAATCTGCAACCCTTCCTCTTCCAATCCTAACGGCGGATACAACCTAATGAACCGCAAAATCGTCTGATGATCTCGCTGATCCACAGCCGTCGATAACCGCTTCCGTACAATTCCTTCCAGAAGCTTCTTGGAACCCAACAGCTGATCTCTCTGCTCCGATCCGGAGTCCGTATATTTCGCATCAATTTCAAGAAACGTCCGAACATATTTCGCAGCCGATTCATAATCCTCAGCTTCAAGAGCATTCTTCACACCGTCAATACAATTCCCTCTCTCCACAATCGCGTCGATGCGAAGAACCGTGGAGTTAACCCTAGATTGAGCGAGGTCGAGCTCACGTACCTTAGCGCTCACGTGATCGGCGAGGTCGCACGTGGATCGAACATTAGAGAGCATGTGATCAGAATCAGCTTTGACGATGTCGAGCACGTCGGCAGACTTCTGGAGATGGAGGAGGTGTTTGTCGAGATCAGAGCGTTGAGCGAGGAGGTTGTCGAGGTCCAGATCCAAGGCACGCTGGTAGGCGATGCATTCGTGGAGGAGACGAGTCATTGCGCCAACGTCGGTCAGGTTGCGGACGAGATCGACAGCCTCCGGCGTGCCGAACTCTATGGAGGAGGCGACGGTGGTTTCGCCTTCTTCATGCGGTTGTCTGTGGTGGATCGATCCGTTGGGCGTTGTTGGCATTTTCGTTCCTCTGGTGTTTTGGATCTGTGTCTGATGTTATCACTGGTTCTTTGTCTTCTCTACACTAGTAAACTACTGCTAGATCTTGTTTGGAGTAATGTACAATGAAATGAGAAAATCTAATTTATCGGGTCGGGTTGACCGTTTGATTATTGGGTCATTATTAACCCGATCCATATCACGAGGTAAATGACCCGGTACCTCCGGTTTTGAGAACCGAGGCTAGGCGTATCCACAGAAGCGAAGCACCGAGCATCCATGGCTACTGTTACAGTACCTTCAATTGTGTCTTCGCCGTTACTTAACCGAACCAAAATAACGGCAATGACAACCTCTGTCTCTATAGCTCCTTCGTGCTTGTCTCTCTCTCACTCTCCTAAACCGTTTACTTCTCCTTCTATTCAATGTATCTCCAAAAGTGCTGGACGGGGTTTCAGATCGTCTGCGGTTTTGAATGAAGACCCGTTTCTCTCGAAAGCTTCTGAAGGCGAGGAAACTGATGACGAGGACATGTCTGGCTTTGAATTAAGGAATCAAGACGCAAGGCCCTGTGAGCTATACGTGTGTAATCTTTCTAGAAGCTGCGACGTTTCGGAGCTTGCAGTATTGTTCAAGCCTTTTGGGAATGTTCTCTCGGTTGAGGTACTTTTCGAACTGTTTCAGAATTTTGCTGGTATATCTTTGCAAGTGTTGGACCAAGTAGAATCTCCAGCTTCTTCAATCATGAAGCTGATTGATTGTAAATATGAGCTTAAAAGTTGAATTCCCTTAAACAATTATACTTGGCTTGTTACTGATTTGGTCTAGTTGAAGAAGATTGAGTTGAATATGGGCGCTCTTCATTATATTGATTTTCCACTGATTGGTGACTTGATTGTAGGTTTCCAGAGACCCTGAAACGGGTGAGAGTAAAGGATGTGGTTATGTCACAATGAGTTCATTGAGTTCAGCAAGAAATGCGATTTCTGTATTAGACGGATCTGTTGAGTGTGAAGCAGGCTAGCCTCTTTTCATTTCTTCTTCTTTATTGTAGTGCAACATGCCTGAAATGTTCTTTTATTCTTTGAAGGATTTTGGTGGGCGGGAATTGCGAGTGAGATATTCTATTGAGATGAGTTCTAGGAGAGCCAACGCTGACGTACTGAATTCGGGGACTGTAAAAGTGCTAGTATATGAAAGTCCCTACAAGTTATATGTTGGCAATCTTCCATGGGACGTAAGACCTGAGACCTTGAGGAATCAGTTCGTCCAGTTCGGGGATGTGCTTAGTACCAGGATTTTGTATGATCGGAAAGCAGGAAAGTATCGTGCCTATGGGTTTGTTTCTTTTTCGACTGAAGCGGAGCGAAATGCTGCACTCTCTATGAATGGAGCAGTAAGAATATTTTCATTTCATCATTCCAGTTCCCTTCTGTTTTCTTTTGGTTGAATGTTATACTGAGGTATGGTATCCCTTGCAGGCATTTCGAGGGCGGACGCTAGTTGTTAGAAAAGGTGTTCAAAGATACTGATCCCCAAGTAAATTGCTACATTTCTGCAGTTAGAAATTTAGTTGCTGATATAGCTATTAGTTGAACAGAAGAATTCAATTCCACGGGCTAAGGATGGCAGATTTGTCTTCCTTTTACCAAGTTTTGCATTGCACTGAAGTCTGGTCACTGTCATGAGTTTTTTATAATCCAACTTGTTCTCCTGTGAACTGAAGATCTTTACTGCATTATTTTCTTGCAACTTGTCGTCGTTTCTCATACCTGGGTTTCTTACTAGCTTTGTTCCTGTCCTTGAAGAAAATACATGTATTGACAATGCAAGACACGTTTTGCTTTGAAGAAATAGCAAAACCAGTAGACACTAAACAAGTTCTTGGATTTTGCAACACAGGCATTAATCTCCTAGTAAGTTATGTCTCAATATTTGCATCTTCCAACAAAATGACCATAAGATGTACAGAAGGGATTTGCCTTCTGCCAGAGCAATAAGAAGATGAGCATCAAATTACTACAGGTGAATCATGATGAATACAGCAAAATTGCCAGCTCCTTTTCGGGGAGAGGCAATGTTTCATTAGGTATTTTGCTTGCTTCACACCCAAAAAGAAGGAAGAATATGAGTCCTCCTTGTCTAACAGAAGTCTTCTTTCAATTCTTGCCCAAACCGCCATTTCTCTTACCCATTGTCCCTTTCCAATCCGAATTCATACAGAAATCTCTAATCAAGGATAGAATTTTCAGTGAACTAATGAATAATGTTAGTTCAAAGTTTACAACATATGGCATAATCTATGAACCAAAGATTCAAACTCATCGCCATTTACTACAATGCGTTTTACTGATCAAATACTCCTCCAAACCAATGGCGGCTTCCACTATTCTAGTATCACTCTTTATTTCTACCTTGATAACCTTATCCAACATTTTCTCAATTCTCTCAAATTCATCAACTATACAGATCCTAGGAACAATGGTGTCCCAAGTGTCCATATGTGGAGCTTCTCCATGCTTCAAGAGTGCCTCCACAACCTCACAAGCTTCTTCCGTCCTCCCAGAGTTGCAAAACCCAATCACCAAGGCGTTAGTGATTGAAAAATGCGGCGAAAAACCCTTCGATGTCATTACTTGGAGGTAACCCTTAGCCTCATCAAACATCCCTTGATCGCATAGCCCACCAACCAAAGTCCTATAAGAAACCAAATTGGGTAAGCATCCATTGGACTCCATATCCTCGAGAATTTTACGAGCATCCAGTGAGCGCCCTTCTCTGCAAAATCCTAATATAACCGTGTTGTAATGAACAATATCAGGAGTACAACCCTTTAGCTTCATTCTACATAGAATCTTATATGCCTCTCTCAGCTTCATTTTTCTACACAGACTATTCAAGATTGTTGTATAGCTCAACGAATCAGGCACATACCCTTTATTTATCATATCCTCCAACAAATCAACCGCTCCATTAACCTGGCCTTTTCTACACAATCCTTGCATCAAAATTCTGTACGACTCGACGTCTGGCACAAGATCTCTCTTAAACATTTGATTGAACAGCTTATAAGCGATACTGAGTCTCCCATTAAGACAGAAGGCACGCATTAGGATGTTGTAAGATTTCGTGCTGGGATTAACACCGTATCTGTGGGCATCTCTGAAAAGATCAAAAGCGGGTCTGACGTAGTTCCTGTCACCAACAAGTATTTCGAGAATGCGGTTTAAGTGTTTGGTTAAAGGCCTACACTTAAACTCGAGAATTTTGTAGAAGGTTTTAAGAACCTTGTTGGGCAAATTAGCCTCTTCGTAGACTTTGATCAAGCAAGAGAAAAGGGTATGGGTTACTGGGTACCCCTTGGATTTGAGGTCAAGGAGAAGATCATCAACAAGGGAGAAGTACTTGGAGCGACCAAGTTTAAGGATGAGAACCAGATAGGAAGAGTAGGAATGCTGAAAATTTGGCTGTCGAGATGCATAATCGAAGATTTCTTTAGCGAGGAGGGGATCAGACTGTGAAGCTATGAGCTTTTGGACTCTAGAAGGAGACCCAATAGGGGATTTGTTGGAAGATTCTGCCCTTTTCAGTTTCTGGATTTCTTGCTGTTGCTGAACAGATGAAGACCAGAGTAAGCGTGAGAGTGAGACAGAGCGAGCAGCAGCAGCTAATACAGTTAGGGAGGATCGAAACGGTTGATACATCACCCTGGTTTTGAGTTTTTAAGGCAGGCGATGCGAGAGTCTATTGAACTGGTTGTTAGAATCAGAAAACATGAAGAGAAGTTGATTCTGCTGATCAAATGTGCTTTAACTTCGTTAATGTGACGTAGCAGGTGGTTTGATTCCACCTCAGTTTTATGTTGTTATTTTTGGTTTTTTTTTAAATATCTTTTTAGTTAAGATTTGTAATATAAAAATTTGTTTAGTTGAGATTTATAATAAAAATTGAAAATAAAATTTTTTTTGTTTTATTATCTTGTTTCTATTTTTTGTAATTATACTCTTATGTGTAATAATTATAATATAATACATTATATTTTTAAATTAATTAATTATCATTATAGTTAAAATTTAAATATATGCAAATCAAATATTATTAAACAAATTACACATTAATTGTATATAATAAAATTACATAAATTATAAATTATATTAAGTCGTTCTAATTAATAAAATATGTTCATTATACTATAATTCTTGAAAATATAATATGACTATCATTTACAAAAAGAAACATAAATTAATTAGAAATAATAAAATCACTCCACATTTGTCTAATAATTTCATCTCGCTTCCAAGACATACCTCGAAGTTGTGCTGGAGTAATATTATACTCCACTTTAGAACTTACATCTTCATTTTCACTTTCCCTAATTTGTTTTTCATTTTCAACACAACTTTCAAATAATTCATCGCTTTGTCTATACATTGTAATATAGTTGTGTATAACACAACAAGCAATAACGATATATTTTTGTTTCTTCATATCATAACTCGACATGTTTTTACGTATAAGGAATCTTACTTTTAGAACACCAAAACATCTTTTAATAACATTTCTTAATGAAGAATGCCTGTAGTTAAACAATTTCTGTAGACCTTGAGATTTTCCTCTGTCTCTATAATCTCGCAAATGATATCTTTCACCTTGATATGATGACAGAAATCCAGACATATTAATGTAGCTCGAGTCAACCAAATAGTACTTACCTAACATGGAAAGAACATAATATTAACAAAAAGATATTAAAAATGTATCATAATTACTATGTTTATTTAAAATAATATAATACTTTGTGGAGGCATAGGAAATTGATTCGCTAGATTTGTCACTGTTTCCAAAAAAACTCGAGAGTTATTTGCAGTACCTTCCTATCTAGCCATTACATATGTAAAATACATGTCAAATGAGCAACAACACATAATATTTTGAGTTGAATTAATTCTTTTGCCCTTGTATGGTATTTGTTCATCGGTCGAAACATGTGCATTAATATGTGTACCATCTTTTTTTTTGGTAAATATATGTACCATCTATTGCTCCTATACAATCCTAAAAATTAAAAAATATTATAATAATTTTTAATCATAAGGCATAATTAAAGAATTTTGAATTATGTTGAATCTCAGGAGGTGTCTTAGTAAAAGATGGTGGAGTAATGACTCTTTTTGCAAGACGATTAACTGCATTTCGAAAGTACTTTGAAATTGTCCAGGTCGAATGTTGAAAGCGTTTTGCATTGACTCTAGTTGTCTTACTATGCCCTATAGTCATCAAGAAAATTGCTACTTGTTCCTCCACAGTCAAATGATTTGTTGCCTTTAAGCCTCCTAAAGTCTTCAACTCATCACATAAGCTCAAGAAGATTGTCTATCTCATTCTTAAGTTTTTATAAATCTTTGTAGGATTCTCATTCAAAAGTCTAATATCCAATCATGACTTGGTAGAGCAGAAGTTATACATGGTTGCATTTGTAAACGAAAATATTTGTTCTCTCCCCCAGCTATAGAAATAATGATTACCTTCCTCTATTCATCATCAGAATCTGATTCGAAATCTGATAAGAAATCTATGTATCTACAATGTCAACATTAAATAATTAATAAAATATTCAATCAAGTATATTTAATCAAATATATAAAAAATATTCATACAAAATATAAACTTAAAATTAAGTCAAATATTCATACAAAGCATAAACTTAAAATGTTCAAAATATGGAATAGTGTTTAATATAAAAGTGTCAAATCAATAAGAATTCGATATGCAATACCATGAAAATATAAATAAAGCAACATTATCCAATTTGGCTACCTTGTTTGTGTCATCTTCAAAAAAATATCCCTATAAAGTAGATAATCATGTAAAGCCTTCATGGTTTTTCCATATTGCACACCGTCAACACTCAATTCCCCTAAAGAATTCAGACATTTCATCATTATGTTAGACTCTTGAGATCTATTCTCTGCAAAGAAGTGAGGAAGAAGAAAATAGGTATAAATATCTCGGATTTAAAATGAAGTGAGGTTCAAGAAAAAAGTTATAGCCTTCGGTTTTAATAACGTTATTTCATAGCTGTTCATGGTTTTGTGGTGGTTCTTTTATTAGCCCCGGAAATTTTTTTTATTTATTTAATTAAGCATGATTAGGTTTAAGCATGATTAGATTAAATTAAGTTGACATTAATTAAGCATGATAGTATTAATGAGGTTAAGTAACATTAATTATGTTAGGTAGTACAAGTTAATGGAATTAAATG
>JAOSBM010000009.1:19713118-19731645 GCA_027568955.1 Erythroxylum tenue | reverse complement strand
CATTCCTTCAATCCAGAGTAGATTTTTGAAATTTTCGGATCAGCATTTCAAAAGGGCTTCTTTGGAACATATGTAGCTTTGTGTCTCTAGTTTATTTAGAAACAAGAATCATCTCATTTGGCGCTCTACAGATCAAGATATCATCAAAATATCGAAGTATGTTCAGTAAAATTATCCAATTCATACTCTTCCAACCCATACCCTTACTTTGATTCAAGCAATATTTTTCAAATCAGCACCAAAAGCTAGAAATTTTCATGAAGAGATACAGAAATGTGTTAGGAAACTATTTCTTCAAAAATCAGGCCGTTTGGAGGTTGAATGACAAAGTTATGGTCAAAAGAGTGGAACATGTTCAGGTTTGGTGAGGGGGTATTTGCACGATCGCGACCTGCGTGCCTGCGGCCGCGATTTTGTGCGATCGCAACTTTCGCGCAAGTCCGCAGAATTGTCTCGATCGTGACTTCTCCCTTCCTACTTTTCTTCTTCTGACTTGTATTGGTAGAATGGGCATAACTTTTACTAAGGATATCGGATTTAGGTTATTCAAAGACCGTTTCGAAGAAGACCTCTAGACCTACAACTTTTATGAAGATCCTGAAAAGATATTTTACCTCCAATAGGGTAAAATTTCAATCAATGTAGCTGTCCCGAATGTCCATCCTATACAACATCACAAACTTCAAATGATCATAACTCTCAGCTCCAATATCCAAAAATTTTATACTTTATATCGTTGGAAAGCTAGAAAGATGAGCCACAACTTTCATGAAGACAACTTTGGCTAATTCTACCTAAATCGATACAGTTTTTCCTTTGAGTTCATAGCACAATTTCTACACCTATGAAAGCTTGTAAAATGCAATATCTCTTCATATCAATTCAACTACTAAGTACTTTTTGTTAAACTCTTGAATCTCACCTCAAATGATTCATCCCATGCAACCTTTCCAATCTCTAACATGCTATTCTAAAACAAACAACCATTTGCAATCTCAACGAAGAAGAATATGCACATACACATTCCTCTTCTATAAACATCATACTCAACCTATAAAATAGCATAATCATACACAAAAGGAAATCCTCAAATTCTCATTCTCATTCGTAAACAAAATAAATACTTTAACAAGCTCTATTTACATATCAACATACACATCACTAACTTAATGCAAATACAAGTAGATGCTTAATGTTTGGCATGCTTAATAAGCTATCCGAAAGTGTTAGAACTAGCTTAGTGTAAAAGCTAACTATCTCGGAGTTTGTCCAATTGCCTTGCAAAGATCGCTAACTGTCTCATTCTGCACCTGAGGAGGGAATAGTGGGGTGAGCTACACAGCTCAGTGGCTAATACATTTATAGCCATCAACAATGACCCATACAATCAAACATGTATACACATATTTCTAGCAATTCAATAATTCACAATTCATCTCACAACTCAAAATTAACAAAATGTCATCATATAGAGCATATCATGTAATTATCTATCAAAGCATAACACTCAATGGCTCGAGAGTTTCGTGGAACGAAACGGAGAAATCGAAGTTTACACCGTGATCAAAACGAGTACGAATTTTCAGGATCTCGTGGCCTCAAGCGGGTAGCCGGGAGAAGGCTATAGGTTAACGTGCACGTGACTAATGAAACGGGTTTCTCTCTTTCCCAATCACAAGCAAATTTATGCTCAATTCAATCAATCATATATTCTTATTGTCACGCTTCTTTTTTCATCATATTCACATATTTTCATGCTCTTTCTTCTCTTCATTCAATTCAAAATGTCATAACCTTTTTCAAGGTATAACATGGTCATAATTCATCATGCATTTTCAGATCTTCAAAACAATTCAAATTCATGCAATTTAAGCATAAACACACAAGTTGGGCATTTGTCCATCCCGCAACAACTATAAATATATTACCCACCTAATTTTGCTTGCGAATCCAAACTCAATTGTGTCCTTCCACTTGCCCTTGGATAAGGTCTTCTTGATTTCTTAAAATAAACCAATTTCCCCAGTCAATTCCAATTCAATAAAATCCCTAAAACTTCAAAATCATAAAAAATGAAATAATTGCAAAATTGGGCTTATCATTAACTTACCCATGGCCTATCTAGGTTAGAAAAGCCAAAACCTAGTTTAGAAACCCTAAATCAAATGGGATCCTTCTTCCTCTTCTTTCTCCCAACACAACTCCCACTCTCTCTCAAATCCCTTCATTTACCTTGTCTTTCCCATTTTACCCCTTATATCAATTTAAACTAACATCTTATACTTCTATCTCTTTTAACTAAATCCTTCCAAAAATCCAGAAGAAATTTCATAACACTTCCTTCTCAAAAAATGTTCCTCATTGTCTTAATTTTCTAATGACATCAAAATCATTCAATATGGTTTAGTAGCCTGAAAGTTATACCCCAAACATTTCTGAACTATTCTTATACTGAAACAATATTCTATGCTCGACTTCCATCCAAAAATTGATACTTTGAGACTGAATTAAAACTCAATTTTATCTAAAACTTTGTAGCCCTATCTCTCTAGTTTACTCCAAATAAAAAATCATCTCATTTGGATAACTAGAGAAAAAGTTATGGCTAAAACAATGAAGCATACTCAGTGAACTTGTTTCAACTACATTTTCCAGCTTTTGACTTCCAACCTTTCACAAATAACCCATCTTGTACCCAAACCATCTTTTCTACTCCATTTCTAAGTCAAGAATTCTTCTTTTCTTTGCACATGAATAATTGCCAACAATTCTTATTTAATAGTTCTAACTTTTGAGAAAAGTTCGGGGTCCAACAATTCTCCCCCCTTTAAAGAATTTCGTCCTCGAAATTCTTACCTAAGTAATCAAACAAATGAAAGTAATGTTATCTTATGTTTTCCTCAGTCTTCCAAGTAACTTCTTTACTCGTATAATTTCTTCCAAATAACCATAGTCAATAGAATCACTTGATCTTTCAATCACTTATTTAGCCATTCACTTTCTTAACTAATTCCTCAATATATATATATATATATATATATATATATATATCAAATTACTCACCATTTTCCACTTCTTGCGTCGATAATACCAATATCAAATCATATCGATATTTCGTAGCATATTCACATATAACACATTATGAATCTGAGACATCTTTGTTAGTAATACCAACTCATAAGTCAATGGTCTAGTTCTTAATAAATTTATCTAGACCAAGATAACTCAAGCTTAGTTGCTTCTTTATCCTAACCTGAGGACATCTTGGACTCAATCCAAGCACACCTTGGGAACGTGATACTCTTAGAAACAATTCACCTTTCGCTTCATAGTTCACATCTCTATAGTGTCAGTACACTTAACTCTTATGTCTATTTCACTGTATTCCATACCTTTGGTGTTAGCCCATCTAATTCATTCATTTTTCTTAAATCATTTAATTTCTAATACAGATCAATTCCACTTATCTGTAACCTATCCAATTAATTCTGGCCTTTGACCATCTTTGACCCTATTTTTCCAACTAAAGAGGCGGATGACTCTTTTTATCGTATAATGCCACATGGTATTTTAATGTTATCAATATGATAATGATTGTGATGCTTAAAGTCAATCAAAGCTGTACATTGATCTCATATTCCTATGAACTCCAAAATATAAGCTTTAAGCATGTCTCCGACAGTTAAGACCGTCAGTAAATTCAAACATTCAGTTACTTGAGTTTACATTCTCAGCTGCTAAATGTCATTTTGGCGCATTCCTACTAGGATATATAGCTTAAGTTATCATTTGTGCTTTCTCTAGAAATTTCTTTGCTCAATCATCTTTATCGGTATACATACTTCTCATTTCGATCACAAAGCATATTTTTCTGATTCAAACTTGAAATTCAGATCCATTTTCAATTCCTCAATAAGATTCACAATTTCTGAATCCTCAATTTGGGCTTTGTTAATCCTTTCATATGAAACTGATCTTCAATTCCATAGAAATTAGTGCTTTGATTTGCCCAAAATTCAACTCCACATTCTATGCTCCTTTTTGCACTAGATCTGATAACCTCAATATCTGAATTCATGCTTGACGGCTATTGGGATTTCTGCTTAATGTATCAGATACAACACTAACTTTACTGGGAAATACTCATTTGTACCATCATAATCTTTCAGTACTTCTATCCATTGTCTCAGTCTAGTATTTAATTCTCTCAACTTAATAATAACCTCAAAATTTAATGATCTGTATATTTATATATATCCAAGATGTTTCTGTACATATAATGTCTCCAACTTTTAAACAATCACTATTGTAGTGAGTTTCAGTTCATGTATCAAATAATCAACCCATGAGGTTTCAATTGTCTCCATGCATATAAAATCACTTTATTATGCTGCATTGGATTTCATCCTAATCTCTTATATAAACATCATTGTATACTATAAAATCTCTAAATCTAGATGATATAATTAATATCGATGTTATAATTCCTCAAAATTATCTTTACTTTCATTACTCATACGATTTACACATTTTTTTCTCAAGTATTCAAACTATTCTTCTTAACTTTTCGAATACATTTAGTATATCATCAAATTTTGCTTGGATTGTTTTAATCTTTAATACCATAGTACTGTCAGGGCATTTGTTAACTCGAACAAATATTTCCAACGTTTCATATGCCCATGATTAGTTCTCGTAATTACTTAAATAACTAGTTCCTTAATAAGGTAACATTTTCTCACATTATTTTCAATTTCCCAATTGACTTACCTTTCTTAAATGATTGTCTCCATTCTTTAGATTTCCTCCTATTTCACATTGAATTATTCTAATGTTTGCTCATTCATACTATTTTCTCCACACATTTCAATTTATTTGCAAACTCACTTCCTATGCTAGTAACACATTCATCAAAATCTAATTTATATCTTTTGTGCATATTAGCGTAGAATATCATATGGATCTAAGTTCTCCTCACATTAGCAATAGTGTTAACTCAATTTCCAAAAATCACCTCACGTTGTTGGATACTTTACCTCAAACAAAATACATACATTCTCAGCAGCATACTCTACCTCTTATGCTTGAGTCTCTACCAGGGATATGACTCCAATATTCACTTTTGTTTCATTACATATTCATTTCTGATTTGTTCTTTCATTGATCATTCTTATTATAAACTATAAAGAAGATTTCTTGCTACTATCATCTACACTGTTCATGCGATCTTTATCAATCAACTGTTATCATCATCAATGTTGTTTCAGCCATTCTTAACACCTCAATACGATCAATTTCAACTGTTCATGATATTTCAATAATTTCAATTTCTGTCACGCTTTATATGATCAAAATATCCTTTATAATAAAACCCAATGAAATAAGAGGCATATTAGTTTACTCTTTGATATGTACTATCAAGATCACTACATCTTATATACAAAAGTAATTTTGGTAGGTCACTAATTTATATCTCATGCTATTGCTACATCAATCATAATTGATTCCGAACAATCTCTGAATATTTTACAACTATACAAAATTACTCCTCCATAGTAGTTACCTTTTCAGCATAATCACCTATACCATACTTCTATTACGTTACTCTGATTCATCTCATAATTTTAACTATTGGGATCATAGATTATCTCCTATACCATATCCAAATATAGATCTCATATATACTCAATCACATTATTCACCAATGTAACCACATAATTGAATAGGTACTCATAATAATTGGTCGACCTAACTTTAAGAACTTCTACATATATCACTATCATTTGTTTCATTTTCCATACTTACGTTCTTAATCAATTTAAAATTATAGTCGCAAAGCCATCTTGAGATTCTGATCTCAATTCACTAACCCAATCTTATACTAGATCATGAATTCTAGAGTTCAACTTTTATTCCACTTTGTTTGTACACCTTAAATCTTATCATTTCCACCCCTTTCTCTATTTCTCTTTCAGTCAATTCAAGAGAATAATCTCACATCCATATCAATTCAAGTACATATCCACAACAAAATTCTGTTACCAAATTTGCTGATATAACCACAAATATTGAATCTATGTCTAACATATCAGTCTACGTAATAATTTTTATTTCTAAATATTCACAAATTTCCTTATCTTACACTCTGATAAAACACCATCCTTCTCATTGTTTCTAATAGTCCAAACTCTTAATGAAAGTTCATACATGTAACTCATGTGGCTGCAATTACTGGGATTCTATACTCTTCAGTAACCTTCTCTAAAGGTGAGGAATCAAGTGTAGCAGATCCTTGCAAAACTCCTCACATTCTTTTACGAGGTGGCATTTTACTCCTTCAATGTAAACACTAACGATTAGCTTACATTTCATTTTAATCTTAATTCCTACATGTATGCATGACATGCATATCACTTAATGCAATCAGTCAATTTACAATGCAAACAATTTATCAGATATCACAATAATGCATAGCACAACATATTCTAAGCCTAGGACTCTTTAAAGCCTAAGCTCTGATACCACAAGATATTAGACCTCGTTTCCGAAGTCCAACTATCCGAAATATCATAAGACATGAGCATATTTTCCTGTAGGGTTGTCTCAGTGAACCCTTATTAGTCATCATCCCATAAAGGTGGCGTACCCCCAGTCAGTAACCAAAATAAAACTCATTCCTTCAATCCAGAGCAGATTTTTGAAATTTTCGGATCAGCATTTCAAAAGGGATTCTTTGGAACATATGCAGCTCTACGTCTCTAGTTTATTTAGAAACAAGAATCATATCATTTGGAGCTCTATAGATCAAGATATCATCAAAATACCGAAGTATGTTTAGTAAAATTATCCAATTCATACTCTTCCAACCCATACCCTTACTTTAATTCAATCATTCTTTTTCAAATCAATACCAAAAGCTATAAATTTTCATGGAGAGATAGAGAAATATGTTAGGAAACTATTGCTTCAAAAATTAGGTCGTGTGGAGGTCGGATGATAAAGTTATGATTAAAAGAGTGGAACATGTTCAGGTTTGGTCAGGGGGACTATCGATCGCAATCGCACAAATATGCGCAATCGCGACTTGCGTGCGTGCAGTCGTGATTTTGCGCAATCGCGACTTTCGCGCAAGTCAGCAAAATTGTCGAGATCGTGACTTCTCCCTTCCTACTTTTCTTCTTCCAACTTGTATTGATAAAATGCGCATCACTTTCACTAGGGATATCAGATTTAGGTCATTCAAAGACCGTTTTGAAGAAGACTTATAGACCTACAACTTTTATGAAGACCCTGAAAAGATATTTTGCCTCCAAAAGGGCAAAATTCCAATCAATATAGCTGTCCCGAATGTCCATCCTTTGCAGCATCACAAACTTCAAATGATCATAACTCTCAGCTCTGATATCCAAAAATTTCATACTTTAAGCTAGAAAGATGAGCTACAACTTTTATGAAGACAACTTTGGCTAATTCTACCTAGATAGATACAGTTTTTCCTTTGAGTTCAGAACACAATTTCTACACCTATGAAAGCTTGCAAAATGCAATATCTCTTCATATCAATTCAACTACTAAGTAATTTTCGTTAAACTCTTGAATCTCACCTCAAATGATTCATTCCATGCAACCTTTCCAATCTCTAACATGCTATTCTAAAACAAACAACCATTTGCAATCTCAACGAAGAAGAATATGCACATACACATTCCTCTTCCATAACCATCATACTCTACCTATAAAATAGCATAATCATACACAAAAGGAAATTCTCAAATTCTCATTCTCATTAGTAAACAAAGTAAATATTTTAACAGGCTCTATTTACATATCAACATACACATCACTAACTTAATACAAATACAAGTGGATGCTTAATGTTTGGCATGCTTAATAAGCTATCCAAAGAGTTCGAACTAGCTTAATGTAAAAGCTAACTATCTCGAAGTTTGTCCAATTGCCTTGCAAAGATCGCTAATCTTCTTGTTCTGCACTTAAGGAGGGAATAGTGGGGTGAGCTATACAGCTCAGTGGATAATACATTTATAGCCATCGGCAATGAGCCATACAATCAAACATGTATACACATATGTCTAGCAATTCAATAATTCACAATTCATCTCATAACTCAAAATTAAGAAAATGTCATCACATAGAGCATATTATGTAATTATCTATCAAAGCATAACACTCAATTATGCATCACACTCAACAAATCAATGATGAAATGCACAACAAATGGCTCGAGAGTTTCGTGGAACAAAACGGAGAAATCGAAGTTTACACCGTGAACAAAACGAATTTGAATTCTCAGGATCTCGTGGCCTTAAGCGGGCAGCCGGGAGAAGGCTATAGTTCAATGTGCACGTGAATAGCGAAACGAGTTTCTCTCTTGCCCAATCACAAGCAAATTTATGCTCAATTCAATCAATCACATATTCACATTCATATTCTCATGCTTCTTTTTTTCATCATATTCGCATATTTTCATGCTATTTCTTCTCTTCATTATATTCAAAATGTCAAAACCTTTTTCAAGGTATAACATGGTCATAATTCATCATACATTTTCAAATCTTCACAACAATTCAAATTCATGTAATTTAAGCATAAACACATAAGTAGGGCATTTTCCCATCGCACAACAACTATAAACATATTACCCACCTAATTTTGCTTGCGAATCCAAACTCAATTGTGCCCTTCCACTTGCCCTTAGATAGGGTCTTCTTGATTTCCTAAAATAAACTAATTTCCCCATTCAATTCTAATTCAATAAAATCCCTAAAACTTAAAAATCACAAAAAATGAAATAATTGCTAAATTGGGCTTAGCATTAACTTACCCAGGGTCTATCTGGGTTAGAAAAGCCAAAACCAAGTTTAGAAACCCTAAATCAAATGGGTTCCTTCTTCCTCTTCTTTCTCCCAACACAACTCCCACTCTCTCTCAAATCCCTTCATTTACCTTGTCCTTCCCATTTTAGCCCTTATGTCTATTAAAACTAACATCTTATACTTCTAACTCTTTTAACTAATTCCTTCCAAAACTCTAAAAGGAATTTGATAACACTTCGTTCTCAAAAAATGTTCCTCATTGTCTTAATTTTCTAGCGACATCAAAATCATTCAATTTGGTTCAGTAGTCTGAAAGTTATACCCAAAAAGTTTCGAACTGGTCTTATATTGAAACAATATTCTATACTCGACTTCCATCCAAAAATTGATGTTATTAGAGACTGAATTAAAACTCGATTTCTTCTGCAAAATATCTCTCTAGTTTACTCCAAATAAAAAATCATCTCATTTAGATAACTAGAGAAAAAGTTATGGCTAAAACACTGAAGCATACTCAGTGAACTTGTTTCAACTATATTTTCCAGCTTTTAACTTCCAACCTTTCACATATAACCCATCTTGTACCCAAACCATCTTTTCTACTTCATTTCTAAGTCAAGAATTCTCCTTTTCTTTACATATGAATAATTTCCAATAATTCTCATTTAATAGTTCTAACTTCCAAGAAAAGTTTGGGGTCCAATAGTCTTGGCACTAGGGGAAACCTAAAGCGGACAATATTTGTGGACGAGTAGTCTGGGCTGTTAAAAATGGTATTAGTGCTGGTTCCTGCCCATCGTGCCAGCGTAGGACGTTGGGCCCTAAGAGGGGGTGGATTGTGAATATCGGTTGGAGAGGAAAATTAGTACACCTTATAAAGGTATGGATACTTCTCCCCCTTAGACGCGTTTTTTTTAGAGTGGGAAAAGCAAAACCGTAAGGGGTTTAGCCCGTGGGTCAACCCAAAGAGGACAACATCTGTGGGCGGGTGATCTGGGCTATTACAAATGGTATTAGAGCCGGTACCTAAACCATTGTACCAACAAGGCTGGGCCCTAAAGGGGGTGGATGATGAGATCCCACATCAGCTAGAGAAGGGAACGAAGTATGCCTTATAAGGGTATAGATACCTTTCTACCATAAACGCATTTTCTCAAGGGTTGGAAGAGCAAAACCATGAGGAGTTTGGCTCGAGGGGTAACCCAAAGCGGAAAATATCTATAGGTGGGTGGTCTGGGCTGTTACAGGTTCAAAGGGTTCTACCCTTTACAATTGAATTAAAAGTTTAGCCACATATACCTTGTAAAATTCGGTTACAACAGAATTGGTCCGAGGAACTTACGTCTAACAGAAAGAGTAGAAGAAGGATTTCGACAAGAATTACAACGAATAATAAAGAGGAGGTCTACCAGAACTAGAGACAAAAGTCGAATTTATACTAATTACAATGACGAGGTGGCTGACGTAATTCAGAGACAAATAAGGAAACAAATTCCTGACTAAACAGGAATTCGCAGAGGTGGCAAAAACTCTTCAGCGTGGGCCTAACCAGCCATCCCAAGTGGCGTGGCTCGATGAGGTGGACATCCAGTCATCTTTAAGTATCCAATGGAGTCGTGCCATGTCATCCACGTGCTCTGAAAATTGACTCAAGTCCTGCTGACTTTGAACTGTATTCCTGACAATATACCAAGGTCAATTTAGACTGTGCATAATAACCAAATAGTGATGATTCAGGGGCTCAAATTTTAACAGTAGATTTGTCTTTGAGTTACTTCAATCTAAGAATTGAATCACTGAATTCCACCATCTGAGACAAAAGTTATGATTGAAACATCGTCGAAAGGTCATTTTCGCGATCAGGATCCTAACGCAGCCTTTGGGAATTTTTTCTCCTAAGTTCCATCTCAGAAAAATCTACAATTGATCCCAAAAAATCCGTCAATGAGTCAAGAATTTAAGTATGAAATTTTAGAAATTTTGGCTAAACAATCTCGAGATAAATTTTCCATAATGATTAAAGGTCAAGTCTGTCAGAAACCCAAAAACAGTGCAATTCAAGTCTATTTATTTCATTTTATGTATTTTACGTTAACAAAACCTGAATAATGCTAAAACATGATAAACAAGCTTTAGATGAATGTAAAATGAACATAAATGACTCTGAATTAAGTCCTAAAGATATATGAAAATATGAGTGTATCATATGGGCGATCCAAAATCCTTCACCAAGTACCTCTTTGTCCACTCCTAATCGTCACCATCCTACAAAAAATGAAGGAAAGAAACATGAAGTATATTAGAATTGTAAAACTACTATACTCATAAATAAGTTGATATATGCAAAAAATGAAATACTAACTACTTTATTGTGAAGTCATTTTAATCAAGACAAATAATATAGTCCAAAAACTAACAACACAATGATTCAGTTTTTTTATGAACAAATTCAGAAAGCATGAACATAAGCAACTAATCTCAACAAAAAAGATAACAAGATGATGTACAAAAACACTGAATTAAGGAAATTTGTTACCTGATATTCTTCATGTTGATTTGTATGATTTGGAGGAATAGAAGATTCCTTTCTTGATTGACTAGGTGTAATCAATTTATAAAACATGTCTATGTTAGTAATTTTAGCTTGCCCAAGCTGAGATTGAATGAGGAAGAACATTTGTTTCATCATTTCTTCTCTATCAACTTTATATTTTTCTAGTTACCTTTTCATTTCCAAGCATTCAACTTTCTCTTGTTCGAATTCCTTTCTCATTCTCTCCTTTTCAACTTCTACTTTTTAGTTCATCTTTTCTTCTAATGCATTCTTGATGGACTGCAAATACTCATTAGGAACTTTGTACAAGGCTTTACTCACCATATTTTTTTCTTTCATGGTAGATGCTTTCACACCCCTTCTAAAAAGTTTATTATAGCTAGGCCTTATCACCCCCAAATCAGCCACAACTTTAACAAGCTTTTCACTATCAGTTTCCTTTTACATTTCTTCAATGCAAGCCTACAAAAGAAAATTTACAGTCATAGTAATGAATGCAAGCACCATAAATGATTACAAAAAACCTAGTATAATTCTAATTATACTAGAAATAACTCATTTTGATAAGAACAAATCAACAATATTTAAAAAATAAAATGGAGTTATAAACACATGAAATAAGCAATAAATTTGGACATCTCAACAAAAGTAGCAACAATACAGAAAATTATTGCAAAACCAGCATTACTCATAATTTTCTCCCTTATAGCTTCAGTAAATTGCTTTTACACTTTTCCAGGCTTTCTTTTATAAGTTGAAATATACTTTTTATTTGTTGTACACGAAAACAATTGCTACTTACAATTTAGAAATAATTTTAAAAATTAAAACAATTTCTTAATAGAATATAACTCATTGGAGAACTTACTAACTTAGCATAAATATTGGAAAAGCTCTTAGGACCAGTTGTATGAATTTCAGTTTGTTGTTTTCTATTTTGAGTATTTGCTTTAGCAATTTTCTACACATTAAATCATTATATTAGTTAGATATCATGTCACTAATTTGTAAAAAGTAATAATAATTATCACACCTTCACATGTGGGTGCTTCCAATAAGAATTGAGATCCTCAAAGACTTCTTTGTTTATATAGTTAGGACGATTGGCCATTCTTTATGCATTTGTCATATACTGTTTGAAATACTTTGCCTTCAATCTACACTTGTAAATTCTCTATGCATCTCCAACAGTTTTCAAAGTTCATTCTTTACCTTCTAATGGTAGAATATATCTCTTCTACAACTTAATAAATACTCATTTAAATGTCATAAATCAAAATTGAAAGGAGCATTAAGATAATGATTTCTTACATTAACATATTCCCAAATAGATTCTTTAAGAAATTAGGGTTTAGGTCGAGATTGAACCGAAGAACCGGGTCCCTACCAAATTCCCCACTTCTATCATTTTTATGCATGTTTTATTTACTTTATGTTTATTAGTTAGTTTTATTTTTATTTTTTCTTTCAAAAATCCAAAACCCCCCTTTAAGTGTAAACACCGATTATTTTCATTTCATAAACTTTACATGCACTCTATGTGGGATCGACCTAGACTCACCACTCTACAGTAGTAGCCTAGTTAATTTAATTTTGATTAGCATTACGACGTGCGGTCATATATGAAACAATCATTCTACGAAAAGGATTAAATCCATAAGTGGCAAGAGCTAATCTGATATTACGAGGATCTCGTGTAAAATTAGGATTCAATAAGACGAAATCTTTCCAAGCTTGGCCATCTGCAGGATGCCTTAAATTACCATCTTTGGGATGCTCCTTATCATGCCATTTCATGAATTCAACTAATTCTGGACACATGTATAGACGTTGCAATGTCGATTTTAATAGAAAATATCTAAACACCATGGCTAGAATTTGCCTCACCTGATCTCTATTATCTTCACTATTACAAATTTGTTTCCACTTATATACACCAAACACTCTGTAGTTGGTTGCTTTCTCATCATGTCCTTAATATAAAACACAATCATTGGGAGATGCATGTATCTTTTCATAATGAAGTCCTAAATCCTTCACAAGTTTCTTATTTGTCACCTTAAAAGATTCAGGAATCATTGCACTGGGAAAGGCCTCTTTAAGTATCCCTGTGAGATCGGTATAAGCTGCGTTACTAATTCCATGGGTACACTTAAAAAGATACAGTCGAATTGTAAAAGAAAGTTTAGAAAAACTTTGATAACCAGGATATAATCCTCATATATACGCTTACATCTCTTAAGTAAATAATGGTTTAGAACATAACTTAATTACTTCAAAAACTAGGATTATCAGAGAAGACAGGTGTGTGAGGTTCAAAGAAGACTACGAACAGTACAACCATTAGATGTTAGTAAAAATGACCCGTGTAATCCATTGGTGTAGTTTGACTATTTGAGGATGTAAAATTCACTTGTACAACTTATATCATTTCGGTAAAATCCCAAGCATCCAAAGTTAACTTTAGAAGTTCAAACGAGATTCACAAGTGCAGGAGATTCAAAGAAGACAACGAACCTGTACGTGAACGACGTTATCCAAGCAGGGCAACACGTGTATGTTAAATATTTGAAACTAGGAACCAACACACCTGATGACGTGACAGACGATAACTAACCACTAGTGCAGCACTTGTACGTGAATGACGTGAAACTGGCAGCACCTGACGTGAACGAAGCACCAACAACACCTGACGTGAATGAAGGGAGCACCAACGCTACATCATCTAAACGCTAAACTAACACCAATTTTTTTAGGCATTCACAATGTTGTACGAAGAGCTGAGGGAAGGTGAAAAGTCCTAAAGGATTGGGGCGATCATATTATATCATATGAAAGTGAAAAGTTCAATGGTTCTCTTCGTAAAAAAGATATCTTTTTTCCCAATATTATAAAAAGTAAAATAAATATAAATAATATAATATATAATATATAACATATAACATATAAAATATAACAATATACTTTAATTGTTATGACAAAAGTACCCATTTCAGTTTGATTTAGTTTGATTCGACCCGAATTAACTAGATTTTAGGCTATGTTTAGTATTTTAATATTTTTAGATTTTAGGTCAAGCTCAAATTGTCTGGTTTAACCTTGTCCAAACTTTAAAATTTTATTTTAAAAAATTAAATTATATATTTAATCAAGTTTGATTATACTCGATTGTGCTCGAGCTCAGGTAGGAATTCTGCCTAACTGGGTCTGAGTTCGATGCTAATTATTATAACCCTTAATTATTGTTTAAAGTTTCAACATATTTAATTGTTGCTTATATAAAATTTTATAACAACGTTA
The DNA here is from genome assembly GCA_027568955.1 of Erythroxylum tenue. NCBI lineage: Eukaryota > Viridiplantae > Streptophyta > Magnoliopsida > Malpighiales > Erythroxylaceae > Erythroxylum > Erythroxylum tenue. Next base: position 19,716,957 of record JAOSBM010000009.1, on the reverse strand, counting down.
CTTTAATTTTGTTTCCTTTTTAAATATATGGAAACAAATTACTATTAGCGTTGCCTATTAATATTACCAAAGGCAATGCTTTAAAAACCGTTACGTTATATTAGTTTTAAGCAACATAATTTAAAATGTTACAAATTTAGTGTTGCCTAAACTACTTTTTGCTGTAGTGAGCATCGTAAAAGGTTTCACCTTTGGCGATGCTTCTCCAAATTCATTGTTAAGGGCTACCCAGCGTCACTAATTATTAACCTTTGACGCCAATTCATTGCCAAAGCCTTTTTCTATATATTACACTTTTATATATTATAGAAATTTTATATAATGCACAAATTCTATATAAAGTATAGAATTTATATATAATAAATAGAGAATTATGATTAAATAGAATAATATGATAACTAAGATATGAGAAACTTTATCTATTATTCATACATTCATATATCATTATATTAATTACAATTGTTGTTTATACAGTCATAAATCCTCATATTATTTACCATATATAATTATATTAATTACAATATATTTTAAAATAATGACAATATAGTAAAAAATGGAAATTAATATTAAATAATAATGATAATATGATAATTAAGTTTAAGAAAATTTATTATACACTCTTTGGCAACAATTTTGAAAATCATCGTTAAATGCTTAAATGATTCTCTTTTAATTCTTCAAAACATCATATTTATAAAAATCAAATTTAATATCATTGACAATGATTTTAAGTCTAAAAGTAAATTTAGCTAACAACAATGTCATTTCAAAAATTTATAAAACTATAAACTCAAAATTAATTAGTATTACATAGATCTATACTTTTTATTTTTCTCTTTTAAAATATATGATTTGACAATTTTATATGGTGTCACAAAACTATATTTATTATATAAATTCTATACTATTTTATAAAATTTATATGTTACGTAAAATTTGTTAAATATATAGAGTGTAATATATATGATAAAATTTGGCGACGATTTATAAAATCATTGCAAAGCCTTTGACTTGGTGAAAATTTAGTAAAAACATCCCAAATAGTTAGCCTTTTGCGATAATTTTCGAAAAGTGTCATAAAAGGTCACAAAATGGTTAGCATTTTGTGACGTTTTTCGTAAATCGTCGCAATTGGAAAACCACTGGCGACAAATTATGTAATCATCGTAAAAGGTTGTTCTAAATTGTTGTTGCATATGCACTTCTTTGGTGATGGTTTTCATAAATTGTGGCCAATGGTCAACCCTTTGGCAACGTTTTCCTAAAATCATCACCAATGGTTGAGCCTTTGGTGATGTTTTCCTAGAATCTTTGCCAAATGTTACCCACAGTTCTTTAGAATTTAACGAATATGATGTCGTTTATTCCACTAGAAACGATGTTATTTAAAACCTAATGATGAAGTTGTCTTCTTCTTCATCCTAACTAAGTTTTCACATCATTTTTTCCTCTACTAATCACATTCCAAATGCTACGCACATCGTCCATCTTCATCTGTCATTGACTTCATCTCTTGTTGTCCATTTGTCCTAATAATTCGTCCAGCTTATTCCTAGTAATTCGTCCAGCTTATTTACTATTTTTTGTGTTCTACTTTCCTTCTCTAGAGATATAAACCATGCCAATGCTCTGTTTAAATAATTTTTGCTTCAAACGTGCAAGCGGTTCTTGAGAGATTTAGAGTAAAAATTCGATTCATTATGCCATGGTAAGATGGGTTTTTCTTCTTCTTTGTTGGTTTATAATGGTTTGATCCAGGTTTATAGCATTCGTGCTTGTTTGGGGTTAGCCCATTAAGTGTTTGATGAAACTTCTTTTAGAGAAGTAATTTCTTAGACGTCAATGATTGGACCTTATTCCTTGCATAACTGTTATGTAACACCCCCTATATGAAACCTGCAACCACCCACATACATGGTAACCAAATTCCTATACGAACAGTCATGTCATACATTTTTTTTCATTTATAAGGATTGTCATCGCACATTTTCTATTCAATACTATACATGTACATATTACAAAATTTCATATTATTTAACATTATATCTAAAAGAACTATTTCATCTTTATAATTGCATGATAATCTAAAAAGAAAACATACAATTTCCTTTACTCTTTTACATGTACAATCATCTTAAACCAAAATACATTCCAAATTTACTTTAACTCCTAGTTGTTGGCCTTGGTCCCTACAGATGTTCCTTATACCTCACTCATGTGGCATAGACCTACACGGATTGACACCTGCGCTAAGCTTGAAAGCTTAGTTAGGAAAATACTTAGTTTGGATGATCACTCATAGTAATCATTCGTCAAGCACTCACATTTAGAAATATCACAACTCATATACCATAAATTCACATTTATGAAGTAAACATTGAAAACACTCATGTAAATAATGATGGAATAAAGGAAAGTAAATAATGTAAATATGCTTCAACATATTCTCTATATAATGAAAATGCTAATTTATAAGCCAAATATTGATATTTAATGCTCATTGATACACAATACAAATGCAAATGCTCATCAATACCAATTATTTATGTTGTCATGCTATATTTCTTATTTATAACCATTTACTTTACTTTATATGTTAGGATTGCACATTCCCGTGAGTGTGGATACACTACAAGAAAACAAGGCAATTTGCGTTCGTTTTTAAAACGTCACAGAATATCAAAAAATGTCACAGAATACAATTTGTAATGTTTTAAAAAAACGTCGCGGAATGTGATGTAGGCAAAAGGTTTCTGCGATGTTTTATGTAAAGCTTCACAAAAAACATTGACATTCCGCGATATTTTTAAAATCTTCACTAAAAGATTGTTCTTTCCGTGAAGTTTTTAGGAAACGTCATTCCGTGACGTTTTCACAAACGTTGTGGAATCTGTCACATTTCGCGACGTTTTAGGAAACGTCCCAGAATGTGGCAGATTCGGCGACATTAGTAAAAAGTCGCGAAATGTGACAAATCCCGCGACGTTTTTAAAATGTCATGGAATGTTTCAAATACACTTATTTTCTTTTTTTCATTTTTTCGAAAATAATTTTAATTTAATAAATTTTCAATTTTAATAATTATTTTTAAATAACAATTTTTTAAAATCTTATTTATTTAATAACTATTCAATATTATTTATGCATTTTATTTATTTAATAATTCTTCAATTTTTTAGTATATCATTAATTTTAATAATTATTCATGTATCACAAGAATTTCATACGTGCAGACAATTTATTATTTAATTGCAATTCCTAAGCATGTCATAATACAGTAATTAATATAAACAATACGTCATAAGTGTTTAATATATCAATATGGATATATATATCTAATTTAAACGAATATTATGTGTAGAACATAAAAGTTCCAAGAGCTTTTTTTTGTTCAAAATCAATTCTTTATTGTTCAACTTTGGTAGTTAATCGATCCTGCATTTGTTCAACTTTTTTATTCAATTCATCGACTTGAGACTGTAACTCCTTATTAACCTTCTTCGACTCCTCTAGTTCGTCTCAAAGTCTCTTTCTGACCGAAATCTTCCCTTGTGGTCGAGGCCCAACTCCCATGCCAACAACGTTATCTGATCTAGTGCCCAAGACTTTGTCGCACACTTCATCCATTGTCATCGGATGACCTTGTTCTATTAAATCTTCCAATTCCTTACACATTAATTCTTGAAAAAGTAAGAATTAATTACATACACAGTCAATCTCATTTAAGAAATATTTGTAAATGAACTATGTACTCACCCATTTTTCTCCGCATTCGGTAGTTGTCCATTGACCTTTACTTTCATCATAATGAGTGTGATACCACAGCTTCATCCGGTCAT
>JAOSBM010000009.1:19700938-19713018 GCA_027568955.1 Erythroxylum tenue | reverse complement strand
AATTCGTAATGCTACTGCCTAATTAAATCTAGAGATTGTATCCTAGGTTGTTCGGTGGTTAGGTTTAATTAACGATCATATCTTGATTAAACAAAACCTAAGGGAAATCTTGGGTTAATTATTAACCTACGATTAATAGTTGCTAGGAGAGATTTAAGAACAACAAATTAATGAAATGTGCCTAATTAGGCTGTAGGCCGAGATTGAACCAAAGAATCGGTCCCTACCGAATTCCGCACTTTTATCATTTTTCGCATGTTTTCTTTAATTTGTTTTTATTAGTTAGTTTCATTTTATTTTCTTATTTCAAAAACAACACCCCCCGTTAAATCTAAACACCAGTTAATTGCATTCAGTAAGCTTTACACACACTCTCTGTGGGATTGACCTAGACTTGCCACTGCTATAGCAGTAGTCTAGTTATTTTATTTGACTAGCGTAATGATGCGTGGTCAAATTTTAGCGTCATTGCCAGGGAGTGCGGTGTTTTAGTTTTTGTTTGTGGTTTAATTGGTATTTTGTATATATTTGTTCGTAATTGATTTCTTTTTTGTTATTTCATGATCTTTTCATTTTTTTGTTTCGTGTTTGAAAAAAAAATTTTCAATATGGACGGAAGTAATTTCTTTTATAGCTCATATTCTCAACCCTATAACAATGTTTGGACTGATCAACCTAACTTTTGTTATGGATGGGATAATCATCAGAATTACTTCCATGATAGTTTGCAGGATGCACAACAATTCTCGTACAGACCAGAAGCTTCCTATCACGATTCCGGTCCATCTCCGAAAGAATTGATTTTGCAATTGCAGGAGAATACTCTACAATCCCAGAAGGATGGAGGGCAATTTCCAAAAAATACATGATCTAATGCCTAAGATTTGGAGAGCCAAAACGATTCAGGTGCATCATTAGAAGAACTTGTTAAGAATCTAGTTGCTAATACTTTACAATGTGCCTAAATAGGGTGTAGGTCGAGATTGAACCAAAGACCCGGGTCCCTACCGAATTCCACACTTTTATCATTTTTCGCATGTTTTCTTTAATTTGTTTTATTAGTTAGTTTTATTTTATTTTCTTATTTCAAAAACAACACCCCCCGTTAAACCTAAACACCAATTAATTTCATTTCATAAACTTTACACACATTATCTGTGGGATCAACTCAGACTTGCCACTACTATAGTAGTAGTCTAGTTATTTTATTTTGACTAGCGTAACGACGTGCGGTCAATCTTTCAAGGTATAACATAATCACAATGCATCATGCATACACAATCATGTCACAACAATTCAATTTCAAGCAATCAACATACACACACATAGGCAAGAATTTGCCTAATCACACAATAACTATAAATAAATTACCCATCTAATTTTGCTGAAAATCTAAGCTCAAGATTGCCTTTCCTCTTGCTCTTGAGTGAGGTTTTCTTGATTCCCTTCAAATAAAATAATTTCTATTTAATCCAAATTCAATTGAAAATCCCCTAAAACTTCCAAAATCACAAAAATGCAATCAACACAAATTAAGCTTAAACCTAACCTATCCATAGTTCATCTAAGCTAGAAAACAAAACCCTAGCTTAGAAATCCAAAAATCAAGATAGTTTCATCTTTCTCTTCTTTCCTCCTCCATTCCCAATGCAAACCCTAGTCTTTATTTAATTCCTTTTTGAACCTAGCAAGAAGAAAGATGAAGACTTACATCTAACAAGTTGATTTCCTCTTCTTTTTCTTCTTCTTTCTTCTTCCTTCCAAGCTTCCCACGATTCTTCTTCTTCTCCTCTCTTCATATACATTTTTCTCTCTTCTCTCTTTCTTTTCACGATTTCTCTTCTTCTTTCTTACTTCAAGACCATTTATTTGGTCTTTTCCCATTTTACCCTTCATTTACCTTGTCCTTCCAATTTTACCTCCTTATGTATATCATAACTAACATCTTATACTTCTAACTCCTTAACTAATGATCAAGGAAAAATTGAAGGAATTTGATAATACTTCCTTCTAGAAAAATATTCCTCATTGTCTTAAGTTTCTAATGACACCAAAATCATTCAATTTCGTTCAATAATATGAAAGTTATGCTCTAAACATTTTCGGACTGTTCTTATACTAAAACAATGTTTTGTCCGAAACTTCCATCCAGGAATTGAAATTCTTAGAGATTGAATTGAAACTCAATTTCATTAGACAATTTGTATCTCTAAGTCTCTAGCTTACTACAAATTAAAAATCATCTCATTTGGATAACTAGAGAAAAAGTTATGGCTAAAACACCGAAGCATACTCAATGAACATGTTTCAATTACATTTTTCAGCTTTTAGCTTCCATCATTTCACATATAACCTATCTTGTACCTAAACCATTTCTTACCTCATTTCTAATTCAAGAATTCTCCTTTTTTCTTTACTCACAACTAATCACCAACAATTTCTCATTTAATAGTTTTAACTTTCAAGAAGAGGTCAGGGTTCAACAATTCTCCCCCCCTTTACAGAATTTCATCCTCGAAATTCTTGCCTGAGTGATCAAACAAAGGGAGGTAATGTTGTCTTATGTTTTCCTCAGTCTCCCAAGTAACTTCTTCACTCGAATAATTTCTTTCAAAGGACCATAGTCAATAGACTCACTTGATCTTTCAATCACTTATTTAATCATTCACTTTCTTAACTAATTCCTCAATATATATATCTCAGATTACTCACAATTTTCCACATCCTGCATCGATAACACCAATACCAGATCATATTGATATTTCTTAGCATACTCACATTTAACACATTATGAATATGTGAAATCTTTGTTAATAATACTAACTCATAGGTCAATGGTCCGGTTCTTAATAACTTTATATGGACCAATACAATTCAAGCTGAGTTGCTTACATCTTGCACTCAATCCAAGCACACCTTGGGAAGGTTATACTGTCAGAGACAATATATCTTTCATTTATTAATTCACATCACTGTAGTGTTAATACACTTAACTCTCAAGTTCATCTTACTTTACTTCATACCTTCGGTGTTGATCCACCCACTCTCCCTTTTTTTTAATCACTTAATTTCTATTACAGATTCATTTCACTCATCAACAATATCTTTTGAATCAATCCTGGCTTTCAACCATTTTAGGCCTTATTCATTTTTAAATGTAAGGGCAGACGACTCCTATTGTCATATAATGCCCTATTCAATATTCTAATGACATCACTGCGATAATGGTTGTTATGCATAAAGTAAATCAAAGATGTACATTGATCTCATATTCCTATGAACTCCAAAATATAAACTTTAAGCATATCTCCATCAGTTAAGACCGTCGGCAAAATCAAACACTCAGTCACTTGAGTCTACATTCTTAGTCGCTAATTGTTGTTTCGGTGTATTCCTACTAGAATGTATAGCTTAAGTTGTTATTTGTGCTTTATCTAGTAACTTCTTTGCTCAATCATCTTTATAGGGCATACATACTTCTCTTTTCGATCACAAAGCATCTTTTTCCAATTCAAACTCTGAATTCAGACCCGTTTTCAATTCCTCAATAAGATTCACAATTTCTGAATCCTCAATTTGGGCTTTGTTAATCCTTTCATATGAAATTGATCGTTAATTCCATAACAATTAGTACTTTGATTTGCCCAAAATTTAACTCCACATTCTATGCTCCTTTTTGCACTAGATCTGATAACCTTAATATCTGAATCCATGTTTCACTGCTATTAGGGTTTCTGCTTAATGTATTAGATACAACTCTAACTTTACTGGAAAATACTCATTTGGACCATCATAATCTTTCAATACTTCTATCCATTGTCTCAGTATCGTATTCAATTCTCTTAACTCAATATTTACCTCAAACTTTAATGATCTGTATATTTATAATTATCCAAGAAGTTTCTGTACATATAATGCCTCTGACTTTCAAGCAATCACTATTGCAGCAAGTTCAACTCATATATTATTTAATCAACCTATGAGGTTTCCATTGTCTCCATGCATAAGAAATCACTTTATCATGCTGCATTGGATTTTATCCTAATCTCTTATACAACATCATTGCATACTATGAAATCTCTAAATCCAGACGATATAATTAATATCGAGGTTATAATTCCTCAAAATTTTCTTTACTTTCATTACTCATACGATTTACACGTTTTTCCTCAAGTATTCAAACTGTTCTTCTCAACTTTTCGAATACATTTAATATATCAACAAAATTTGCTTGGATCGCTATAATCTCTAATATCATAGTGCTGTTGGGGCATTTATTAACTCGAACAAATATTTCCAAAGTTCCATAGGCCCATGATTAGTTCTCGTAATTCCTTAAATAACTAATTCCTTGATGAGGTAACATTGTCTCACGTTATTTTTAACTTCCCAATTGACTTACCTTTCTTAAATGACTTTATCCATTCTTTAGATTTCCTCATATTTCACATTGACTTATTCTAATGTTCGCTCATTCATACTAATTTCTCTACACATTTCAATTTATTTGCAAACTCAACTTCCTGTGTTGGCAACACATTCATCAAAATCTAATTTATATATCCCGTGCATATTCCCATAGACATAATGTGGATCTAAGTTCTCCTCACATTAGCAATAATGTTACCTCAATTTCTAAAAATTCGCTCATGTAGTTGGATACTTTACATCAAACAAAATACATATATTCTCAGCAACATACTCTACCTCTTATGCTTTAATCTCTACTAGGGATATGACTCCAATATTCACTTTTGATTCATTACATATTCATTTCTGATTTTTTCTTTCATTGATCATTCTTAATATAAACTATCTAATCTGCTTAACCTAATATAATGAAATTCTTCTTCGAAAGAAGATTTCTTGCTACTATCATTTATACTATTCATGCAATATTTCTCAATCAACTATTATCATCATCAAAGCTATTTCAGCCATTATTAACACTTCAATATGAACAATTTCAACTATGCATAATATTTCAATAAATTAAATTATGTCACACTTTACGTGATCAAAATATCGTCTATAATAAAACTCAATGAAATAAGAGGCATATTCATTTACTCTTATATTTTAGTATGTACTATCAAGATCATTACATCTTATCTACAAAAGTAATTTCGACTGGTCACCAATTTATATCTCATGCTAATGATACTTCAATTGTAATTACTTTCGAACAACCCCTGAATATTCTACGACTATTCAAAAGTACTTCTCCATAGTAGTTACCTTTTCGGCATAATCACCTATATCGTACTTTCATCGCGTTACTCTGATTCATCTCATAATTTTAACTATGGGATCATTGATTATCTCCTATACCATAAACAAATATAGATTTCGTATGTACTCAAGCACAGTATTCACCAATGTAACCATATTATTGGATAAGTACTCATAATAACTGGTCGACATAACCTTGAGAACTTCATATATCACTATCATTTGTTTCATTTTCCATACGTACGTTCTTAATCAATTTAAAATTATAGAGTTATGACCATCTTAAAATTCTGATCTCAAAGTCACTAGGACAATCTTATGCTAGATCATGAATTCCAAGTTCAACTTTTCAATTCCACTTTGCTTGTACACTGTAAATCTTGTCATTTCCACCCCTTTCTCTATTTCTCTTCCAGTCAATTCATGAAAATATTTTCGCATCCATATCAATTCAAGTACATATCCACTATAAAATTTCGTTGCCATATTCGTTGACATAACCCCGAATACTGAATCTATGTCTAACATATCAAATTACGTAATATTTCTTATTTCTAGATATCCACAACTTTCCTTATCTTACACTCTGACAAAACACCATTCTTCTCATTGTTTCTAATATTCCAAACTCTTAACAAAAGTTCATACATATGATTCATGCAATTGAAATTACTGGGATTCTGTACTCATCGGTACCCTTCTCTAATGGTGAGGAATTAGGTGCAGTTGATCCTTGAAAAGCACCTCGTGTTCTTTTACGAGGTGACATCTTACTCCTTCAATTTAAACACTAACTTTTAGCTTACATTTCCTTTTAATCTTATTTCCTACATGTATGCATGATATGCATGTCGCTTAATACAAATAATCAATTCACAATGCAAGTAGTAATCACATAGCATAACAATTCATACCATTATGCATTCTAAGCCTAGAAAAGCCTAACCTCTGATACCATAAGATGTTGGACCCCGTTTCCAGAGTCCAACTATCCGGATTTATCATAAGATGTGAGCGTATTATCCTATTAGGTTTTCTCAATGAAACCTCATTATTCATCATCCCAAAAGGGTAGTATGCCCACACCAGCCAATCACCAAAATCACAATTTAACTTCTTAAAAAAATTATAGCTCTATGCCTCTAGTTTATGTTGAAACAAGAACTATCTCATTCGGAGCTCTATAGCTCAAGATATGCTTAAAAACCCAAAATATGTTCATAACCTAGTCATGCTCTTCCAACCGATCCCTCACTTTCTTTCCATCAATGTTTTTTAAATCAGCACCAAAGGCTATCAATTTTTATGGAGAGATAGGAAAATGTGTTAAAAATCGATTGGTTTAAGAACCACTTTATTTGGAGGTCAGACGGAGAAGTTATGGCCAAAAGAATCAATCATGATTTTGCCCTCAATCACATTTTACCTATTTCGGGAAAATTGACATAACGGATTAAGGTCTTCTTTGGACGGTTTCAAAGAGGACTTCGAGATCTACAAGTTTTGTGAAGACTTGAAGAGAGTTGTTTCCATATAAAGGGAAAAAATTATATGGAAAAACCTCAAACTTCCAAAAGTGTAGAGGGATCAGATGAAGTGATTCAGTCTAAGATGAAGGGATTTAGTCTAAGACGAAGGGATTCAGTCTCAGACGAAAGGACTCAGTCTCAGACGAAGGGACTCAGTCTTAGACGAAGGGACTCAGTCTTAGATGAAGGATTAAGTCTAAGACTAAGGGATTCAGTCTCAGACGAAGGGACTCAGTCTTAGACAAAGGGATTTTGTCTCAGAGGAAGGGACTCAATTTCAAACGCAGGGATTCAGTCTCAGACGAAGGGATTCCTACGGGGTCTTCCTCACATCACCAAAAGTTCTAAATCACTAACTACACTCTCCAAAGCATCTCCAATGGTTCCTTTATCCATTCTATGCAGCGTCATAAACTTCTAATGATCATATCTCTCAACTCCGATATCTAAAAATTTCATACTATATAGCGTTGAAAAGCTAGAAAGATAATCTACAACTTCCAAGAAGACAACTTTATCTAATTCAGCCTAGATTAATCTAGTTTTCCCGCTGAAGTCAAAGCACAATTTCTACACCTATGCAAGACTTGAAATATGAAATGTACAACTACAAGATACATAAGCACATACACATTGGAAACTTCTTCAATTCTCAATTCATTTCTAAATCAAAATGAAGCTCATACATAGCTTTAATTACATATTAACATTACATCAAAGACTTAACACAAATATAAATGGATGCTTAATGTTTGATATGCCTCTAAAGCTATCCAAAATGTTCATTAACTTAGTAAAAAAGTATCTAACTATCTTGGAGTTTGTCCCAATGCCTTGCAAGGATTGCTAACCTTCTTGTTTTGCACCTGTGGAGGGAAAAATGATGGGTTGAGCTACACAGCTTAGTGGCTAATGTATTTATAGCCATCGGTAATTAGTCACAAATTCAGGCGCGTGTGTGTGTGTGTGTGTGTGTGTGTGTGTGTGTGTGTGTGTGTGTGTTCCAGCAATTCAAGCATTCTCAATCTATTCTAGCGATTCAAGGGTTAATCAATTTAGTGCAAACTCATAACACAACATAGACTTTAGCCATACTTGACAATTCAAAGATGCAATGCACAAACAAATGGCTCGAGGGGTCCCATAGGTAGAAAATGGAGAAATTAAAGTTTACACCTTGAACAAAATGAGTTCATTTTTGGAGCTCATATGTCATAAGTGGGCAGCCGGAAGAAGGCCCTTGTCTACGTGCACGTGACGAACGAAATGGTTCCTCTCTTGCCCAAACAAAAGCACATATTCATTTTATAATATGCTGATACTTTTATGCTTTTTCCTTCTTTTCATTTAATTCAAAATGTTATAACCTATTTCAAGGTATAACATAATCATAATTCATCATGCATTTCCAATCAAGTCACAACAATTCAATTTTGAACAAATCCATTTCAGGAAATCAACATACACATACATAGCCAAGAATTTGCCTAATCACACAATAACTATAAATAAATTACCCACCTAATTTTGCTAAAAATCCAAGCTCAAGATTTCCTTTCCTCTTGCTCTTGAGTAGGGTTTTCTTGATTTCCTTCAAATAAACCAATTTCTATTTAATCCAAATTCAGTTGAAAATCCCCTAAAAATTTCAAAATCACAAAAATGCAATCAACACAAATTATAGTTCATCTAAGCTAGAAAAACCAAACCTTGGCTTATAAATCCAAAAATCAAGATAGTTTCATCTTTCTCTTCTTTCCTCCTTCATTCCCAACACAAACCCTAGTCTCTATTTAATCCCTTTTTGAACCTAGCAAGAAGAAAGATGAAGACTTACATCTAACAAGTTGATTTCCTCTTCTTTTTCTTCTTCTTTCTTCTTCCTTCCAAGCTTCCCACGATTCTTCTTCTTCTCCTCTCTTCTTTCACGTTTTTCTCTCTTCTCTCTTTCTTTTCACGATTTCTCTTCTTTCTTTCTTACTTCAAGACCATTTATTTGGTCTTTTCCCATTTTACCCTTCATTTACCTTGTCCTTCCTATTTTACCCCCTTATGTCTATTATAACTAACATCTTATATTTCTAACTCCTTAACTAATGATCATGGAAACATTGAAGGAATTTGATAATACTTCCTTCTAGAAAAATATTCCTCATTGTCTTAAGTTTCTAATGACACCAAAACCATTCCATTTGGTCAGTAATCTGAAAGTGATGCCCCAAACATTTTCGGACTATTCTTATACTAAAACAGTGTTTTGTACTAAACTTCCATCCAGGAATTGAAATTCTTAGAGACTAAATTGAAACTCAATTTCATTAGACTATTTGTAGCCCTAAGTCTCTAGCTTACTCCAAATTAAAAATAATCTCATTTGGATAACTAGAGAAAGATTTATGGCTAAAACATCGAAGCATACTTAATGAACATGTTTCAACTACATTTTCCAGCTTTTAGCTTCCAACATTTCACATATAACCTCTCTTGTACCTAAACCATTTCTTACCTCATTTCTAATTCAAGAATTCTCTTTTTTCTTTACTCATAACTAATCTTCAACAATTTCTCATTTAATAGTTCTAACTTCCAAGAAGAGTTTGGGGTCCAACATTGCTAAAGTAGCATATAACTATTTTTAGTTGAACAAGTCATAAAACAAGTACTTTACATGATACATAATTTAAAAAAATATAAATAGCAATCTTTCCGAGCACTTACCTTTTTAAGCAGTGAAAATAAGAAAAACCAAGTAACAATGACAGATATTTGTTTTGACCTTCGACTCCTCAGATCCATCACAATCTTTTTATTATAAATTTCCTCTAAATAAAAGATGAAAAAGGTGTTGATAAGTCCTATCCATATAGAAAGCTTACCCTCTTCAATACATCACTGATGGATGATATAGCTACTATTACTTTGGCTGCAAGAGGGGAATAATTATGTAAAATTCTTGACTTAGTAAATATCTTGTTTATCAGGCACAATAGTCTTGCTTAACTGTTCGACCACAGATTCCCCCTAATATGAATGATGATGAATTTTAATCAAATAAGAGAACTTTAGTCTTTTTCCACTGCTAAAGTCAGATTGGTTTCTCTTCGACAGTATGCTAGCTCACCCATTATCTAGTGGGGACTAGTGTGAGGAACACACTTTGCCTTTTTACACATTTGTTGAAGTACGATTCAAACCTATGATCAACCAATTGTCAACACACTTGACTTGCTCTCCTACTAGGTTATTGGGATGGCTTAAGACGTCGAAAAATGTTTAAATGAGCAATGCTTTTCCTTACCTTAAAATTTGACATATGGGGATTGGTGGCCAACTGTCTGTTCCACTTGTGAGACTTGGTAAGAGGGCTATTGAAGTAATATCTCTTCATAGCTAAAGAGCATTTTATTGCCAATAAAGTTGAAATAACAAAGATGGTGACAGAGGTGATTGTAGGCGACAAAGGCCTTACGTTATAAAGAAAAATAGTCTAATCATAAATAGGCTTACAATCTTATTACAAAGATATTAAATAAGTTTAATTTGGGTCTAACTAGAGAAGGATACTATAACTAATATGCTTTCTTTGTTTGTCTCTTCTATTCTTTATTGTTATTCTATATTCTTCGAGCATGTTTTATCTCGTAATAATTAGTATCAAAGCAATTAAACCTGAAAGATAAAATCCATGACATAAAGGATTCGAGGATCGAGCTACATCAGATTAAAGAAAGCATTAGAACTCTTATGGAAGTGCAAGTATAAAGTGATAAAATCTTGGTAGCAACCCAAAATTGAACAAACGAGCAAGAGTATGAGATGAGTTAACCGAAGTCCATGTTCAACCCATTTATGTGGAGGTTTAGAGCAACTCTTGAATCTTCAATCAAAGGCAAGGAGAATTTAACACCAGTATAATCTCAACTAGCTTATGATGACTACCTTCACAAAATGTGCATAAATTAGTAGAAAAACAAATGATGTTGGAGGATTGATAATATTAAGACAATGAACATATAACAAAAGGTATCTACAATGTGAATATTGAGGAGTTTAAAAAGCAAGAGGATCCTATTAGAGAGTGCTATAAAGACTATTTGGGAAGTGGTTCTATGATCAATCAACATGTTAATTACATAAACAATTATAGAGAAGTAGCAATGACGAATGTTTCCATATGTGACAAATATTGGGCTCAAACAAAGGAATAAGACCCAATATTTAGATGATTATTATTAATGAGTTTGAGTAGGATTTACACACTAGAGATTCGATAAATGGTATGTATGTGGAATGTGGGCATAAATTTTTTAATGGAAGGAAGAACAAAAACCTACTTCTATGGAAAGAGATGCTTGTTACATGTGCTTAGTATATAATTCATACAATTTGTAAATAATTTGTTTGAATAATTGCTTCTAATATATATAGTTACTTAAGTTCTAATGGTCATATATCTCATACAAAATGTTAATCCTCTAGAAATAATGGGATACTTTAAGAAAATGAAAAAAATGAATATCTTTAAATAAAAATCATCTTGGACTATGCTCGATTTAACTTTGCCAACTATACTAATTGAATGTGAAATGTTGAGAGAATTTGAAAAACACGCATATCACTAAAAACCTATCTTTCTTACACTCATTACAAAATAAATAACTTGATTCTCTTTTTCATTATATATGGAAGAGTCTCATAAATTTATTAGTTATAATTTAGTTGAATATTAAGTTTTTTCAATGACTTAACTGAAAAATAGTAAATCAAATTAGTGTAACTTGAAAATTTAAGATTTCTTTTTTAAGAACCTTCTTACTAGCTTATTTATATGATTATTATTTAAAACTTATTTATTATGCTAAATTTGGTTTGACTTTATTGATATTTGACTGGTTAGATTTTGATTCTCTTATCATTTCAAATCAATATTCTAATTAGTCTTCTAAAACAATTTAAAATAGAAAACATTAAATATTTTAACTAAATGTCATCCCTCAATCTAATGATGCAAACCCTTCCCCCCAATCTAAAGGTGAATTCACTTAATCATTTTTCAAGGTTGTTAGACTTGAAAGTCAATAAGGAAAAAGTAAGTTTTATGTTTTTTCTAATTCCAAGAATGTTGATCTCCTTGGCTCTATATCTGGATTGAGTATTCACTTAGTGTTGGACCCTAGAAAATTTTTCTTTAGGTAAGTATGATTTCAAAATAATTTTGGAGTTTAGATAGATTTAATTTTTTGAACTATAATGGTGTCAAGGTTAGTAGGATTTGTTGAATGGATAAATGGAAGTAAAGTGTTGATGTAATAAGGATGT
>JAOSBM010000009.1:19520576-19531349 GCA_027568955.1 Erythroxylum tenue | reverse complement strand
AAGCACATCAAAATAGTTTGGGAGGTCTATAAATAGAACGAACTAACACATTCTCATACAATAGTCTTGTGTAGTCGAGAACAAAACGAACTAACACAATCCCACATAGTGGTTTTGTCTAGTCGTAAACATGAGAGAGTTCTTGAAGGAGCTCCATGCCATTAGCAGGCAGGCAGGAGAAGCCATTAGTCAAAGTGCACTTGACAACAGAATGGACCAAACTAAACCCACATAACATGTATTTCATAACTTGTAAACTTGTTGCCCAAAAATCACACATTTTCGAAACATGATCTCATAAACTTGATATCCTTTCAAAATCATTTTCATTTTTCATTTCATAATTCAAAACATAATTCATATGCAAAACATGTAGCACATTCTCAAAGCATCCAAAGAGCAATAAATGCACATTTAAAAAGTAGTTGAAATCATTTATTTCCATTTCTTGAAAAAAAAATTTATGGCTTATTACTTAATTATAAAAATGTAACCCACCTTGAATTTCCTTGCTTTAAACTTGCTCAAAATGCCCCTCCTCTTACTCCTCTTGTCTTGATTCCCTTTTTATAGGCAAAATCCCAAATTCAATAGGGATGCAAAAAAATGAAAACCCACAAAGCACATTTACTAAAATTGATCCTAGAATACCTAAACCCATGCATTTCCTAAGCTTCATGAACCAAAACCCTTTCAAAAATCCAAAATATTAAAAATGTTCTTACCTTAAATCTTCACCAAATAAAGAGATGTTTGGCCCAATTTCAAGCTCTTATCTTCCTCTTTCTTTTTTTCTTCTTGAAAAACCTCAAAATCTCTCTAGAAAACTTAGAAAAGATGAAACCCTAGCTCAAACTCTCTTCTTTTCTCCCAAACCATCGAAACTCTCTTCCTCTCTTCTTTGTCTTCGTATTTTCTCTTCTTCCTTCTCTATTTTCGTATTTTCTTCCTTCTCAAGAGTAAGAACACTCTTCTTTTTCCCATTCTACCCTTAATGAGTGTCAAAAGTCCATTTTGCCCTTCATTTATGCCTTATGTCTTTTAATGCTTAAATGGCCTACTAAAAATGCCCTTACACATTCTTACCACTTTTAATCCATTAAACACCATACTATACTCTAACTTAATTTTAACTTCTCCTTATGCTTGCAAAATCATGGACTAAATTCTAAGGAAATGAAATAAAGAAAAATGAATAAATAAAGAAAAATTTTGGGGTCCAACACAAATAGTGTTGATTTGCTTGATCAAGAAGGTAATTAGTTCTCGTTCTTATGTTTAGTTGAAATGTAATAATCGCTTTTTAATTATTCTTGAATTCTTCAACTTTTTCTTGGTTTGATGCTTATGAATGACCCATTGCATTAGGTAAGATTTGGCATTGTTATTAATTTTTCTGATGCCTTATTTGTTTATGTATCTTTTAGTATTATATATGTATGAAATATTGAAATTTATTTGTCCATTTTTTCGGCGTATAATTTTGTTGGTCACAACTACATAGCATATTTGTGTTACAATATTTGCGCATAATTTTGTTGGAATACAAGATTTGGACACTTGGATTTTTCAAATGCTTGTTCACTAGAGAACAAATCTCAGTCGAAGAAGAAGATGAGAGAACGACTGTGATTTCTAGGGTGGAACAGGCATGATTTCTACTCGTGCAACTGTTAGGTTAACTTAAGATTCTAAACTCAATCACACACCCAGTGACTTTTTTGGTTATTTTAATTAACTAAAATATTTAATTAATTATAATTTTTTTAACTTTTCCCATTTCAGTCATGGGCGTGACTTAATAAGTTACACCTGTGACTGAGGTGTGACTGATAATATATGTTTTCTAATTTTTACTTAGCTATTATAATATTTGTATTTACTTTCTATATTTCATACATTTATAATAAATACATGACAAGATACATTTCCAAATTTTTTATTTTTTATTCCACATTTTTACTATCAAATTTTACCTATTCATTTTTAAAACTTACATATTTTTTATAATGCTATCACATTAACAAATTTTAACCTTGTTAATTCCTTCCTTATACATTTCAAAATTTAAATATTTATAATTTTATCACAAACTTTTAAATTACAGAATATTCATTTATACATTAAATAATATAATATGTTACACCCAATGACTTTTTTCGTTATTTTTATTAACTAAAATATTAAATTGATTAAAAATTTAACTTATTTTGTTTCGGGCATGACTTAATAAGTCACACCTGTGACTGGTGATATAGTTTTTTTACTTTTACTTAGATATTATCATATTTGTATTTACTTTGGATATTTTATCCGTTTATAACAAATCGATTACACTATACATTTCCTAATTTTTTTATTTTTTCATTCCAAATTTTTACTAACTAATTTTACTAATTCATTTTTAATATTCTAACTTATATATTTTTAATAATTCTATCATAATTCCTTTTTTACTATAAATTTTAAAATTTAAATATTTATAATTTTATCACAAAATTTTAAATTACACAATATTCATTTATACATTAAATAATATATCATGTTACATCCAGTGACTTTTTTAACTTTGTTATTTTAGTTAATTAAAATATTTAATTGATTATAAAATTTTTAACTTATTTTGTTTCAGTTAAGTCACACCCATGACTATTGATATATATTTTTTACTTTTTACTTAGATATTATAATATTTGTATTTACTTTGTATATTTTATCCATTTATAACAAATACATTACACTATACATTTCCTAACTTTTTATTTTTTCATTCCAAATTTTTACTAACTAATTTTACTAATTCATTTCTAATATTCTAACTTATATATTTTTAATATAACAGAATTTAACCTTGTTAGTTTCTTTCTTAGTATACATTTCAAAATTTAAATGTTTATAATTTTATTACAAAATTTAAATTACACAATATTCATTTATACATTAAATAATATAACATGTTTAGAAATACTTCTACAATTAAATTAAGCCTAAATACTCCTATAATTAAATTAAGTGGGTATTATATTACTGACTATTTGCACAGTGTCTCTCTGCTAGTATTAGTTAAAGAGATTTCAAGTCAAAAGTAAACTAGCATCGATGTTAAGCATGAGATGGGCATTAGACTTGTGACGCAATTTCTAATGATATGCGTTAATAAAGTTTCAGTGTTGTTAGACATTTATGAAAATAGAGTTTGAGTGGTTTTAAACTTTTGTGAAAATAAAATTTAACTATAATTAAACTTTTTACATGTAACTTTAGATTATAAATAACTAGGTAATGATTTTACAAGGTTGAATCTTTGGGAAATTGGGAAGGTTGTTGTCATCTATTCCGTTTACTTCATCCTTCTTACAGTAATAAAAGAAGTCTCTATGTCATTACTTATGTACATGGTTCATATAATTGATTGAATGACGTAAATTCTTGTGTTTTTACTTCATTTCTTTTCATCCTATATTGCTTTTTTTGTACAATAATCAGTGTTAGATTGATTAGTATTGCGGTATTCGACCTAAGATTTTGCTATTAAGATGTATCTTCATATGTGGGATATTAAGAAATTTAATAGATTAAATAATTTCAATCTATGAAACATAAAGGTGAGTGCATTTCTTATTTAATAGGATATGCAATAGCGTTGAAAGGAGAAAAAAATTGTTAGAGAATTTGGGGGCATCGAATAAGAAAGGGATTATATTAAACACGTGTTAAGAAAAATTGTTGAGTTTGGAAGACGAGAAATCAAGAGAGGTAGTTTATTATGAAAAAAAAACTCCAAAGTAAGTACAATAATAACAACAACTTAACATGAATCCCTAAGATGCGGGGGTTGAGGAGTTAGAGAAGTACAATAGCCTTACTCTTATCTAGTGGAGAGAATATTTCAAACTCAGAAGTAAGTATCAGAAGAAATTGTGTACAAATCGTTTAAACAACTTGAGAGTAAATATTAGAAGAAATCATTGACAAACTGTTTATATCAAAAGCAATGTTAGTATCCGTTAAAGATGAAAAAAAGTAAACAGGAAAAAGATCACATTGATAATTTTAATTAGATCATCTTGGATTTACAAGGTTTGGAGATTAAAATTGAAAATGAGGATTAAGCTATATATCACTACAAGAAAAATGTCGTTTAGCGATGGATATTACGAACGGAAAATCTTAGGATTCCGTCGGTAATAGAAATTAGCAATGGAATTAACCGACGGACAAAGGCGTCGTAAAAATGACTGTAGGTAAATTTATCGACGGATACTTCATGTAACCATCGGTGAATATACCGACGTTTGGTTGTGACCGTCGGTGAATTTACCTACGGTCATTTTGTTTCTGTCGGAATATTTGTAGACGGTATTGGTTATTCCGTCGGTAACATTATCGACGGTTATGACTAAACTGTCGGTGAATATATCGACAGTTTAGCAAATCTTGACGGTAAAAAAAGTTGACGACGTGTTGTTAATATTACCGACGGGTTCCGTCAGTAATATCATGGATTTTACCGATGGTTTGTTGTGTTCCATCGGTAAATATAATATATTTTACCGATGTACTTGCATTTTTCATCACTTTCTATGCATCCCATTGTGAAATAATTGATAACCTTAATGATAATATTGTATTTATTGGTCCTATAAATTAGAATATATATTGTGCTTAATTTGAAGACATGTCTTCAAAAAATGATAAGTGTTTTATTTCACTAGAGAAAGATTCTTTCATTTGGCATAGAAGATTTGGACATGCTAGCATGAGCATCTTATCAAAATTATCCAAAAATGAGTTAGTGTGAGGACTACTTAACCTAAATTTTGAAAATAATCAAGTTTGCGAAGCTTGTTTAAAAGGAAAATAAATTAGAAGTAGTTTTCTTCCTAAAAATATTGTCTCTACTAACCAACCGCTTGAACTTGATTTATTTGGTCCTACTAGGACTCAAAGCTTTGGTGGTAAACACTACGACATTGTTATAGTAGATTATTATTCTAGATTTACATGAGTTTATTTCCTATCAAATAAGGATGATGCTTTTGAAGTTTTGAGAAGTTTTCCAGAAAAATTCAAATTGAAAAATGGTACTGCATTACATTAATTCAAAGTGATCATGAAGGAGAATTTTGATAATGGAGTTATTGAGAGAAAGAATAGGACCCTTGTTGATATGGCCAGAACTATGATGTGTGAACGTGGTCCACCTCATGGTTACTGGGTAGAAGTTGTATCAACTGCTTATTACATACTTAATAGATGCTTTATAAAACTTATTCTCAAAAAGACCCCCTATGAGTTGTGGAAAGGATGAAAACCGAATGTTGCTTAATTTTGAGCATTTAGTTGCAAGTGCTTTGTTCTAAATAATGGAAAAGATAACCTTGGAAAGTTTGACGCGAGATTAGATGAAGCTATTTTTTTGGGTTATAGTATTTTTAGTAAAGGATTCAGAGTTTATAATAAAAGAACAAAGAGGGTAGAAGAATTAATACATGTAGTATTCGATGAAGCACTACCCTCAACAACATTAGCTGATTCAGATGTTGAAAAGCATCCTTTGATTCTTGAAAATACATTACAAACTCAAACTACACATATAGTTCCTTCGAAATTACAAGATAAAGAAGGTCCTTCTAAAGCGAGGACAGAGTAGGCTCCTTCATCTCAGTAGAAGCCTATGCAACGAAGAACACCAAGAGAATGGAGAGGTCTTGAAACACATCAGTACATGCTAGGAGATCCCTCTGAAAGTATAAGAACCAAATCATCCTTCAAAAACAATTATGTTGCTCTCATCTCACAATTAGAACCAAAGACCATTAAAGAGGCTCTTACTGATGAAAATTAAGTTTCAGCTATGAAAGATGAATTAAATTAGTTTGAAAAAAAACAAATTTTGGAATCTAGTACCTCATTCACAAAACAAGTCAATCATTGGAACTTGTTGGGTATTTCAAAACAAACTTGATGAAAATGGTAAGGTGGTAAGAAACGAAGCTAAACTTGTAGCTTAAGGCTATAATCAATAGGAAGGTATTGATTTTGATTAGACTTATGCACCTTTTGCTAGATTACAGTCAATTAGAATTCTACTTGCTTTTGCATGCCATAGAAGATTTAAATTATTTTCAATGGATGTCAAAAGTGCCTTCTTAAATGGATACATTAATGAAGAAGTGTTTGTTAAGCAACCTTCAGGTTTTAAAGATGAAAACCATCTTGACTATGTGATGAAGTTAACTAAACCTTTATATGGTCTAAAGTAGGCTCCTCGAGCATGGTATGAGAGGTCAAGTAATTTTCTACTTGAGAATAAATTTGAAAGAGGAAAGGTAGATAAAACCTTATTTATTAAGAAAAAGGAGAATGATTTACTCATAGTACAAATAATATATTGATGACATCATATTTGGTGCTACTAATCAATCCTTCTATGAAGAATTCTTAGCCTTAATGTAGTGGGAGTTTAAAATGAGTCTGATGGGAGAACTATCATTCTTTCTTGGGTTTGTAAATTAGGCAAACAAAAAAAGGAATCTTCATTAGTGAAGACAAGTACACAAATGAACTCATCAAGAAATATCATTTTGAGAATGCCAAACTGATGGGTACTCCTATGTATACTGGAGCAAAACTTGATAAGGATGAAGAAGGCAAGGCTATGATGAGACAAAGTATAGAGGAATGATTGGGTCACTACTATATCTTACAAGCTCAAGACCAGACAGTATACTTAGTGTGTCTCTTTGCATAAACTTTCAATCAAATCCAAAAGAAAGCCACCTTCAAGCAGTCAAGAGGGTCCTTCGCTATCTTCTCAGAACTATAGACTTTGGATTATGGTATCCAAAAACTAATTCATTTAATATAGTTGGCTATTGTGATGCAGATTATGCAGGGGTAAGTCAATAGGAAAAGCACAAGTGGATACTGTTAATTTCTTGAAGGATGTCTAATTTCTTGGTCTTGCAAGAAACAAAATTGCACAACGGTTTCTACAATTGAAGCGAAATATATAGCAGCTGCCAGCTATTGTGCTTAAATCTTATAGATGAAAAATTAGCTCCAGGAATTTTCTCTGAACTTTGATCATATTCCTATACTATGTGACAATACAAGTGCAATAAAACTCTCAAAGAATCCTGTGTATCATTATAGGACTAAGCATATCGAAATCAAACAACATTTTCTTAGAGATCATGTTTTAAAAGGAACCATTTATCTTTTGCATGTTAAAAATGAAAATCAAGAAGCTGATATCTTTACTAGGCCACTTTTTGAAGATAGATTTTTTGTGTTAAGAAAAGAGCTTGGTATGTGCAGATTATCTAATATTAACTTTGTATGAAGATTCTATGCTACTTCTCTTTGCAAATATTAACAATCTCCTTCTAATATGTTTTTATGATAGGCTCCTCTTAGTTTAGAAGGCCCCTTTTACTTTAGAAGGCTCCTCCTAAAATGGAAGACCCTTCTTATCCTAGAAGGCCCCTTTTAGACTAGAAGGTATCTCTTAGTTTAGCAGGCTCCTTTTAGTTTAATAGGGTAGAATAAACTTGTCTTAAAAAGGTAGTTATTAAATAGCATCGTTTCATCTTTTAAAATGTGCGCGCTGCTCTGACAAGATAAGTAGATGATCACACCTCCTTTAATAGTGCGTACGATTGTTCATCTTTGCACGAAATCAACGCTTAAGAACCATTTAGTATACCCTGAAAAGATTTTTTCCTTCTACTCACCTTCATTGTTCTTATAAGCACCATTTTTCCTCATTACACCTAAACTCTCTGTTTTTGCTCAAATCTTTTAAATCTCATTAATCTTACTTACAATGGCACGAAAAAAAATCCAAGGGGCAGAAGAAAACCTTGACTCTCACTGTTAGCTATGACGAAACTCTCTGCCATGAACAAGGGTCTGAAACTCTTATTTCTGAGTCTTTCTCTTTATCTGTAATAGTAGGATCATTAAGCACCCCTACTAAAACTATTTCTTTCACCTTTAAGCCTCAAGTTTCTGTAGTATCTATTCAGGAGACTCCATACAAGAGAAAGAGAAAGATTTCGGCTATGTTGTCTTTAAAATTAGACTCTGATTCATCTTCTGAACACAATGAAACAACAATCAAGCAGCAATATATCTCTGACTTTGATGAAGAAGGTTCTAATTATTTAATCCTTAGCCCATTAGAAAAAGAACTAGAAGAAGAAAAGGAAGCAGAAGAAAAAGAAAAAGAAGAAGAAAAATCTTCTAGTGAGGGGAAGCCAACGAGAAAAGTAAGGTTTCATTCTCCTTTACTGTCATTGCCCATTATCTCTCATCCTACTCCCATTTTATCTATTCTGTCTTCTAAAACCTTGGTGTAAGGTCCCAAAATATACCCTATTTGAAATAATACATGTTTATGAAAGTATATGTGTGATAGGAGTTAGAATTTTGTTATGATTAGAATAAGAAAGACTTATGACTTGAATTTTTGATCAAGTGGACTATAGTGATTAAATTGGAATTAATTGATACCATTAGATAATTGAGGTATTTAAATGTATATTTAGATTATGAAAATTTTCAAGTGGCAAGATAAATTGGTACGTGAAAATTGCAATGATTAAGCCTATTAGTTAGTGACATTTGGCATAGTTGATATATGGATAAATGGCATAGTTAATAAAGTGACAAGTGGCCTAATTAAATTATGGAATTTGGTAGCATTCATTAAGTGACACACATGGTTTAATGGAAGTGTGAAAAATGGTAGCTTAAGTGCAGGCCATATGTGACACATGCAAGAAGACATATGCCTTATGGAGGGAGTGACACCTAGGTGGTGATGAAGCAAGTTTCTGCTGGAAACTTTTCTGTTTTGTTCTTTTTTTCACTTTTCTTTCTTCTCTCCACGAAAACTCCCATGTTCTCTCTAACTTCTAGACTTTTTCTAGAGTTTGGATTATCAACCTTTGGAAGCTTTGTAAGTTATTTCATTAAGAAATAGGTCTTGTGATTCTATGTATTATTACTCAGTGATGTCAAAAGTTGCACATTAATCTTAGATATGTGTTGGTTGTTTGGTAGCTTGATATAACTGGTTCTTTGAAGTTAAAGAGGCAAGGGATTTCTACACTTGATAGAATGTATTCATATAAGTTTTATGATACCTAAGTTGGCCAAAAATATGTTTTATGATGCTGAACATTAGGTGCTGGAAAAATAATTCTGGATTGGCATATGCTGTTTTGGTTTTAATGTATGGAAGATAAGGATGGTGAGTTGTTTATTGCATGACTTTGGAATTCGTTCTAGACAGAAAATTGATGTGTAATTGAGGCATTAATAAGGTGCAATTGAAGTGGAATTCATGAATTTTGGTGAAGGGGGTGTTAAAGGTGAGAGTATGTATTGGAATATTATAAATTGGAGATATTATAGTGAATTTCGGTATTTTGATTATAACCTGATCCCTAGAGCTCCAAATGAAATGATTTTTAATTTAAAAAAACTAGAAAATTTTGGCTACAAATGTGAAGAAGAAATTGAATTTGCATTCTGGCCTTAAGGATCTTGAAATTTATCTTGAAAGTGAATCTTGGCTTCAACTGTAGCGCTACCAGTGATAGAAATCATGTCCTGTTGTTATTGAATAAACTGTATTGATGTAGGCCGAATCAGACAAAGATGTCTTCACAAAAGTTATAGCTTATTCTCTTATCTTTCTATTGGTATAAAGTTTGTAATTTTTGGACATTGTAATTGAGAGTTATGGGGTGTACAACTTGAATGCATGATCATGCATTAGCCAAAATTTCAAATGTACACAGTCTGTGGTATTTTGAGCATAACTCATTGAATAATAAACCAAATTGTATGATCTTGATATCATTAGAAAATTAAGACACAGAGGAATAATTTTTCAGAAGAAAGTGTTTTAGAAATGCATCGTTTTCTTGATCTTATTGGTTATGCAAAGTTAACCTGAATGAGGTGCTTCCTGCAAAAGCTGGAATAGTAATTGAGTGTGTGAATTTTGACACAATTGGAGTACAATTGATATGACATCAATTTGTTACAAAAATATACCCGAGAATTTTTCATTGTACTTGCATGATACATGATATATGATACATTTATACATGTGTGTACTCAATTACATAAGCAGTATATTAATGTGAAATTGTTTTAATGTATATAGGAGGGCAAGTAGCACAACCACTTCCGGATATTGCCGGAACGTCAAGGCAATAGGCTTAAGAGAACAATTGTGAGTAATTTAAGATAGTTTCATCTTCATTTGTTCTGTTTGATACCAAACTGATTGGACTTATGCCATATATGTGTATTGAATTGGGAATGTCTGTGTTGTTGAATGTATGAACCTATTCTGTTTTTGAATTTGTTAAGTCCTATTTGTGGGTAAATAGGCATGACTAGAAGGGTTTGAAGTTGTTGCTGTGTCACTTCGGTGTCTCCTGTCACTGACACTTCAGTGTCATTTGTTATTGACACTTTGGTGTCTGCTATTACTGAGACGTAAGTGTTCCCTGTTTTATGATACCAATTATGGTATCTCCTGTATAAGTCCCGTTACCCACTTATGTTGATGGATTAGCAGTCATATGGTTTTGTATTATGAAATATGTTTGATTTGGATATAAACAAAATTATGTTCTAATCTGAAGGGATTATGCCTTCTTCTAATACTTGTTAAGTCAAAAATGACTTTACGAATTAAATAGATTTTGATGATAAAACAGATAAAAAGATAAACGATGAAAAGCA
>JAOSBM010000009.1:19472961-19488577 GCA_027568955.1 Erythroxylum tenue | reverse complement strand
CATTAATTACATAGTATTCAATTCTTACTAACATAAAGATAAACATGAAACCTACCTTATAAATCGCTAATTCCTTGTTTAAAGAAGCTCCTCTTCTTGCTCAAATCTTCCCTCTTGCAATTCTTCTTCAAGAACAACAAAATCCAAAAATCCAAATCAACAAAACTTCAATTGAAAAACCACCTAAACTCTTTCATGAAATTGACTTGAAAATCACTATACCCACTTCATATGTAAGCATTCCAACTCAAAACCCAAACAAAAGCTCCAACTAAAATCTTGACTTACCTTTGATCTTTCACCAACTAAGTGGATTCTTGGATCAAAATGAAGCTTAAGCCATTCTCTATGCTTTTATACCTTGGACTTTCTTGAAACAAGCTCTTGATCTTTTAGAAATCACCAAACCCTAACAAAACTCTCTTTTCTTCTTCCTCTCTCCAAGCTCACGAACTCACTCTCTCCCTCTCTATGATTTTCGTGGGTCTCCTCTTCTAATTGCAAGACACTTGGTTCTTCCTTCTTTTAACTCTCCCTTTTTATACCTCCTTAATTCACTTAAGCCCATTTACTTTAGGCCCACTCACTTATAAGACTAATTCCTCCTTCTTTCTTCTTCCATCCATTTAGGCCCAACTAACCAACTAACTCATTAATTCTAACTAACATTAATGTCAACTAACATAATTAATGCTACTAACCTTAATTAATACTAACACTACTTGCTTAATTTAATCTAATCATGCTTAATTAGGTTAATTATGCTTAATTAACTTAATCATGTTTAATTAGCATAATAAAAAATTTCGGGGCTAACAAGAATAGACTACGTTGCAAGTATCATTTTGTTTCTATAATTGTTTTCATTTATTTTTATTCCTAGTTCTACGGTTACAACAAACATGAGAATATAGGTTGACACACTTGTCCTACACAGGACATAACAGAAATCAATACAATATTCTCTATTCCTATATTCTCTCTCCCTCTTTTGCGCTTTCTTCTTCTCCTTCAGCTTCTCTTCTTCTTCCCCTCTTCCATGAAGTCAGAAACCTAGCTGGTATACTACAATTGGTATTAGAGCGTCTTAGCTGCTATGGCTCATGAAGGTACCAGATTGAAAACCCTGGATGAACAAGTAAAGGCATTAGAAACACAAATGAAAACAATGCAAGTTGACATGGCCAAAGCTCAGCTTGAATCCAACAAAAGAATTGAAGAAAACCATAAATCCATACTAACCCTATTAGAAGCCATCAAAACCAATCAACACCCGAACCCTACAACTGTAGTCGCCTCACCCTCATCCAAAACATATGCTAGAATCCTCAGGTCACCACCCTTACCAATACTAAACACCAAACATACTTCCACAAATACCACCAAAGACCCAACACAGACCCCTCTGACCACAAATATCCTTCCACTACTCCAAACAACCAATATGTTATGGCCCAAAATGGACTTTATTCATTTTGATGGTAAGCAACCCAGGTTATGGATTAGAAAATGTTAGAAAATATTTCAGATCTATAACATATCTGATGAAAACAAGGTTGAATCGGCGGCCATATTTCTGGAGGAGAAGCCGGATATCTGGTATCAGGATTGGAAAGAAGGTAAAACATATCTGATTTGGGAAGAGTTTGCAGAGAAACTGTGCAGTAGGTTTACTAGCTATACTGAAGCTAATGTAGTGGAGGAATTCCACAGACTCAAGCAGATGGACACTATGGAAGCTTATCAGGAGAAGTTCGAGGAACTCAAGTCCCTTGTTAAAAGAATGAATCCTAGTCTAACACAAGATTACCTGGTGAAAGTGTTCATTGGTGGTCTGCAAGAAGATCTGGGCTGGGCAGTAAAGAGGTTTAAACCTTCCACCCTTCAAGAAGCTTATGAACAAGCAAAGTTGAATGAAGCTCTTCATAAATACCCTACACCTCAGACCTCCAAAACCTACAATACAAACAAGGTAACTACTTCTATTATATCCAACAAACCTCACTATCTCAACCCCTCCACAAATAACAAAACCACAGCAGCTAACCTCAACATAACAACCACTACTAAACCTGCATATAAACGATAACCAAGCAAGTGTTATAAGTTTGGGGAAAGATACTTCCCTGGGCACCAATGCAAACTTAAACAGCTTTTACATATGCTCATTGAAGATATAGAAGAGGAAGAATGTCCAGAGGAAACAGCAGAGGAAAGGGCAGAAGTTATTATGGAAGGAACTAATGATGGAAATGAAGATGCAGTAATTCAGTTGAATTCCCTAAGTGGGAAATCCTCACTTAATGCCTTCTGAATTAAGGGAATGGTAGCAAATCAAGAGGTTAGTGTTTTAATTGACACATGCAGTACTCATTCTTTCATAGATGAGACTCTAGTGAGAATGCTTAACCTGCCAACTGATGAAATAATACCGCTAACTGTCACTATTGCTAATGGGGCAAAAGTGACATCCACCCACAAGATTAAGAAATTTTGTTGGGAGATGCAAGGGCATAAATTTTGTGCAAACCTAAAGATACTCAGTTTGGAAGGCTGCGGCTTAGTTTTGGGGTTGGATTGGATGGAAGTGCATAATCCTATCTGTTTTGTTTTAAAATCCGAAGAAGTTATTGTGAACAATGGTAAAGACACAGTGGTTCTAAGGGCTCAAAAGGAGCACAAATCTTTTCAACTTCTCAAAGGAAAAAAGGGTCCAGAAAATTTTCAAGAATGGAATCAAAGGCATGACTGGGCATATCTTTCTCATAATTGAAGAAAAATAACCTTAGGAAATTAATTCCCACTTACTTGCACTCTTGGAGGAGTATAGCGATGTTTTTGAAGAATCTAGAGGCTTACCTCCCCACAGGGCCTTAGACCATCAAATACCCCTAAAACCTCATTCAAAACATGTAAACCTACGGCCATACAGATACCTTTACAACCAGAAAGCAGAAGTGGAAAGACTGGTTTATGAAATGTTAGAAGCCTCAATAATACAACCTAGTCATAGTCCTTATGCTTCTCTAGCACTGCTAGTAAAAGAAAAAGGATGGAACATGGAGGTTTTGTGTAGACTATAGAGGACTCAATGACATCACCATAAAAGATAAATTTTCCATTCCTATCGTAGAAGATTTGATGGATGAGCTACATGGAGCTGTGATCTTTTCCAAGATTGACTTAACGTCTGGTTATCATCGAATCAGAATGGCAACAACAGATACTCAGAAAACTACTTATAGGACTCATCAAGGACATTACAAATTCAAGGTGATGCCCTTTGGTCTCACAAATGCCCTTGCAACTTTTCAGGCATTGATGAACCAGGTATTTGTAACTTATCTACGTAAATTTGTTCTTGTTTTCTTTGATGACATCTTAGTATATAGTCCTGACCTAGCAACTCATAAAAACCACTTACGAATTGTATTGCAAACATTGAAACAACAACAACTATTTGCCAAAAAGAAGAAATGTGCTTTTGGTGTAGATAAGGTGGAATATTTAGGACACATTATATCGGGAGAAGGAGTGGCTACTGATCCCTCAAAGATTCAGACAATTTTGGATTGGCCAACACCCACCACTGTCAAAGCCCTAAGGGGTTTCCTTAGTCTCACTGATTACTATAGGAAGTTCATCAAGAACCATGGATGGATTTGTAAGCCTTTAACAACCCTACTCAAGAAGGACCAATTTCATTGGGAGCAAGAACGCCGAACAAGCCTTCCAACAACTGAAGGAGGCCATGACAATAGCTTCAGTGTTTACCTTCCCAAATTTCCAAGAATCATTCATCTTGGAAACGAATGCCAACAACTGTGGAATTGGAACAGTTCTAATGCAAGCGAAAAGACCTATTGCCTACTTTAGCAAAGCTCTTTATCCTAGGAATCAGAACCTATCGGTATATGAGAAAGAACTTTTGGAAATTACTTCAGCTATAGACAAATGGAGACATTATTTTGAAGCAACATAATTCATTATTAGAACTGGCCATTAAAGCCTAAAATATCTTGTACAACAAAGGATACAAACTCAGATGCAAAAGAAGAGTCTAACTAAACTCATGAGCCTTAACTACACAATTCACTACAGGAAAGGGCAAGAGAACAAAGCAGCAGATGCTCTGTCCTGTAAGTTTGAATCAGAGGAAGCAGAACTACATGCCTTATCTACAACTTAACAAGAATGGATAAAACAATTAGTGACCAGCTATGAAAGGGATACTGAAGCTCAACAAGCTGTATTAGTGGCCCTACGAGACATTCAAGGGACTGCTCCCTATAGCTTCAAAGGTGGAGTTCTAAGGTACAAGGGACGTTTGTATATGGGAGCTACAGGCAATCTTAGGGAAACAATATTATAGGAAGTTCACTCATCCTCAACAGGTGGTCACTCAAGGTTTAAGGTTACCTATCACAGAGTCAAACAACTATTCTACTGGCCGGGAATGAAGAGTAAGTTGAAGGCTTGCATCCAAGCATGTGAAACTTGTCAGAAATGTAAGCATGAAAATGTTCCTTACCCTGGTTTATTACAACCTATGCCAGTACCGGAAGGAGCTTGGAAACAGATATCCATGGATTTTATAGAAGGGCTTCCGAATTCTGAAGGAAAGAATGTTATTATGGTGGTAGTAGATACTCATACAAAATACGCACACTTCCTAGCCCTATCTCATCCTTTCACAGCTTCAGATGTGGAAAAATTATAGATGCAAGGAGTATATAAACTACATGGAATCCCTGAGTCAATTATTTCAGATAGAGACAAGATATTTTCTAGCTTATTCTGGAAAGAATTGTTCAAAAACATGGTCACACAGCTCAAAATGAGCTCATCATATCATCCACAAACAGACGGTCAAACAGAAAGGGTAAATAAGTGTATGGAGACATACCTGAGGTGTATGACGCACCAGCATCCTCAGAAGTGGCACAGATGGCTTCACTTTGCCGAAAGGTGGTATAACACCAACTTCCATAACGCCCTCCAAACCACGCCATTCCAAGCCTTGTATGGGTACCCTCCACCACCACAAGCTACGGCCTTGGAGTTAACTTCCTCCATAGAGAGTGTCAATCGTTATTTAGATGAGCGTCAATGCATGCTTTCAACACTAAAGCTGCAGCTTCTCAAGGCCAAGGATCGGATGAAGACTCAGGAGGATAGATGAAGAACCGAGAGAACCTTTGAAGAAGGAGATCTAGTCTATTTGAAATTGAAACCTTACTGTCAGAACTCTGTAAATAAACCGAAAAATCAGAAATTGAGTGCTAAGTACTACGGGCCTTACCGTATAAAGAAGAAGGTGGGAGCGGTGGCGTATATGCTCGATTTACCAGCAGGGAGTCGCATTCACCCAGCGATTCACGTCTCGTGGCTGAAGAAGGCGTTAGGGTTGGGAACCACACCGACCAACGAGCCCATCGATGAAGGAACAATACCAATAGAAGAACGATCTGAAGCCATGATCGAGAGGCGGTTCATCACTCACAGAAACCTAGATGGATTGAAGTGGCTCGTACGGTGGAAGGATCGCGAAGCTGAGGAAGCCACATGGGAGGATCCTCGTTATATCCGAAGCCAGTTCCTAAATTTTAACCCTTGAGGTCAAGGGTCCTTCTAAGGGGAATGGAGTGTTATGAATCCACTATAAGACTAGACTTAAGAAATCAACTACAAGACTGGAGGCCCATTAAAGAATACAAGACTACGTTGTAAGTATCATTTTGTTTCTATAATTGATTTCATTTATTTTTATTCTTTGTTCGACGATTACAACAAACATGAGAATATAGGTTGACACATTTGTCCTACACAGGACATAACAGAAATCAATACAATATTCTCTATTCCTATATTCTCTCTCCCTCTTCTGCGCTTTCTTCTTCTCCTTCAACTTCTCTTCTTCTTCCCCTCATCCGTGAAGTCATAAACCCAGCTGGTATACTACAAAATTCCCTTTAAATGGAAATCATGCTCTTTATAACATTCAGCGTTCATTCACTTGTCACACACAGCTGATATTTCCATTAATGTTCATTCATGCTCACGCTCAGTGTTAATACAATGAGGAAAAAAAGAGAGAAAATAGAACATGAAAAACAACCGAAATCGTACCGACAAGAATGTTACCTGTACGTGAACCTACATTAACAGAAGTCACCTAAACGCTACCTGTAAGTGACAACACAAATCTCCACGTACAACACCTGTAAGTGAACGCTTGGTGTACGTGAATGCTACACCAACAACTTAAACGTCAACATACGCTACACCAAATGCTTGGCACCTGTTCATAGCCTCCACAGCGTCATCTAAAACAACAAAGGAAAAGTGAAGAGTCTAATATGTTTTGGTGCCTTATCTCTCGTAAGGTTTATTATATGTCATTTTCTTCCTCCAATGTTATAAAGAACATAAAACTATTTCTTTATATATATATAATATAGAATAATAATACTTTAATTGTTATTACTTTGGACAAAAGTTACCCATTTCGGTTTGATTTGACTTGATTCGGCACAACTTGACTAGAATTTAGGTTGTGTTTAGTTTTTTTTAATAATATTTTTAAGTTTTAGGTTGAGCTCAAACTATCTGATCCAACCTAATTCAAAATTTAAAACTGAAAAAAATAATGTTATTTTTATTTTTAAATTAAATAACATTTTAATCAAGTTTAGTTAGACTCAATTGTACTCGAGCTTAGGTAGAACTTACGCCTAACTGGGTTTGAGTCCGAGGCTACTTATTGTAATCCTTAATTTATATTAGTTTTAAGCACCACATTTTAAACTGATATAAATTTAACGTTGCCTAAAACATCTTTTGCTGTAGTGATGGGATAATTTCAATTGCAAATTTTTGTCATCGCTCTTCCAGAAGTAAAGTCATTCGTATCGTACTAACTTTCTCGAATCTATAGCTAAATGAAAATCGCTAGATCAATTTATGGATTATATCTATCATATTTAAATCTATTAATCTTTATTTGTTATACTTAGCAACTTAATTATAATACTAATAAATATTTTAACAGAATTTGAAGAAAAATTAGACAAAGTTTAACTAATTAAATTATTATATTATTAAAAATAAAATACAAAAAATTAAAAATTATATCTTTATAAATAACATATTTTATGCTATCCCATTTTATCTTACAAATTTTTAATAATTTGAGGTCACACTACAAGGAAGTTACACAACTTACGGCTCTTTTTGGACGTGAGTATATAACGCCATTTCATTTGGCAAAATTTTAATGATTTGAGGTCACAGGACAATGTACGTGGACGGGATGAAAGTAGATTGAATGAAAACAGCTAAATTAGCTGAGGCACAATGTATTTTAATATTAATTAATTACTTACTATTATATCTTCTTTTTAACTATTTAATTCGACATTCTTGGTCAAGTTTTATTTGTCGCTGTTGGATGCATTTGAGCATCCTTTGCGAGTGTCTAAATAGTAAGATGACTAATCATTCTCTAAAGATAATCAGTCTTAAACACAGGTACACATTTTTACTATTAACAAGTTTTTTAATATTTATGTATTAATCATTGCTTTAAGCTTGTGATATCTAAGTTAGATATATGCATATTAAAATTTTAATTATTTGAATAATTACTTAATATTTTATATTACTTATTCCACTTTCTTTATACTATGTTTGTTGTTTGTGTGTGTGCGCTAATCCTTTAAATCATGTTTTGAAACCATTAATGAATTGAATTGAATTCAATTTATAATGTTTGGAACAAATCTAGTAATATTATAATTGAATTCAATTACACTGTTTGGAACATACTCAAAATGAATTCAATTATTTCATATGACGTATTTACCATTGACTAAAAAAATAATCTTATTAAATAATAAACATTCACATTTATATAGAACAACTTATAAACATCAATTTCATTATAAATAATATCATCAAAAAATCATTATTAAAATAAAAAGAAAAAATTGATTGCAAATGACATTATGTTAGACTGAGTTATGAAAATAATAAAAAGCTATTATAATTTAGAAGCTTAAAATTACACAAACGAGTAGTAGTTATTTTGTGTTGATAACTAGAAGGCATTATGTTGGGTTATTATATGGTAGGGTTATTATGTTAGAGTTGTGGGCATTATTGAGTTTGTGGGTTAAAAAAGAAGAGATGCAGCTTTGGGGTTATTATGTTGGAGTCGTGGGTATTATTATATTTGTGGTTTAAAAAAGAAGAGTAGTAGCTAAAGGGGTTGAATTCACGTGAATTGAATTTAAAAGAGAAAATAGGTTTTAAACCCACGTAGAATTCAATACGTAGCAATTTTTTGTTTCAAATAGGAGATTTGAATTTAACCGGCATTCCAAACAGGCTATAAATAGAAACAAAAATATGAAATCAACAGAGGGGATAAAATTTAAATAACAATGAAATCAATGTCCAATTTGTATACGACAGTTGGATTTATATGTGCTACTAATTCTTTAAATCATGCATGTTTTAAATTTTTTATTCTTTAAAAAAAGAAAATTATTTTTTGAAATTGATAAATAGTAACAAAGAAAAGGATATTAAATAAGTAATAAAAAAACGAAACAATGTTTTGAAATTAATAAATAGTAATAAAGAAAAGAACATTGACAAAGGGAAATTACGTTTTCAAATTAATTAGCGATAAATAAAAAGTCATAACTAAATAAAGTAAATCTATGTGTATTTATCAATTAATGTTCTCATAAATTATATTTTTATTGAACAAAAACAGAGATCACTTATTAACAGAATTTCTATGAAGAAAACAATCTACTTGACGAACTCCATAACCCAATAGTTAGATACAAAGCATTTGAAATCAATTCCTGAGAATCCAGCTCCAGTTGCCAACGCCAAGAATTCCTCTTTGGTTCGCTCTTTTCCTCCTGGACATTGTGTCATCATAAGCACATCCTGCTGAGCCATACATTTGTCGGTAGCACTAGTTTCAGGCACAACTGGTAAAATACCTTCGACGACAATAACCTTTCCATTTTCAGGAATGGCTTTGTAGCAAATTTGCAACAATTTCAGACACTTATCGTTGCACCAATCATGAAGTATCCACTGCCAAAGATGGTAGCTAGCTTAGTTGATTTTCTACCTCTAAGTTGTAAACAAATTGAAAATAGTACTAGCATAGTTTTTCACCTTCAGGAAAATAGCATCTCCATTGGGAACACTTTGAAACATGTCTCCTCCAACATGTTCAACACCTATATAGGACATGCACAAACTTGAACGTTAAATATACCAGGCACGTAGATTATTGCATAAAGATGTCTCATTTTATCGAATCTTCAGATATAAGCGACTAAAATATTGGGCATTAATATTAGTACTTAAAAAAGAAATAATCATACCAGAGTAGGTTGGAGCTCCTGCTATAACATGAGGCAAGTCAAAATTGATACCCTTGATATGAGAATATTTGGAAGTTATTGCATGGATTGTATGTCCTAAGCCACCACCCACATCAACCAGCTGCTTCAAATTCTCTAATCCTTTGTATGATTCCAGGATATTTTTGGCAACTAAAGAAGTGGAATTGATTCCCTTCGTGGGGGCTTAGATTGTCGGAGCTAGCCTCCTTTTGTTTTTTCTTTCCGTGTTAAAAAAAAAAAAAAAGAAGAAGTGGAATTGAACATTGTACTGTTCAGAAGCTTGTTGAACAGAGGGTCCAGCGCAGGGTATTCAAAGGTACTCATCCCATGAGTCCTATCAAACGGACTTCCTTGTTGGACAACTGCATTTTTCAATTCAAACCTAAAAACAAAAAATTAAATTATATCTTATAATTTTAATAGAAAAGATAGTATAGTAAAATATTTACAAATTAATACCATTAAGGTCAATTAAAATTCCTTTATTTAAAGAGATATCAATTAACTTGTATGTTAATAATTTATTCTTATAAAGTGTATTCTTAATTCAATGAATAAATATTTAATTAGTTAAAAAGTATTTGTATTTTATCATCATAATAAATTGAATATAAATTACTTATAGCTTTTAATCTAAAAGGTGTTCAAAGATCAATCATGACATATGAGATGCGTAAATCATTATGCACTGAAAAAGAACCGCGCAGCAATGAGATATTTTTACTAGTCAAAGTATAATATCAAATACACTCGAGTTATATATGTTATCTTCTGGTTGACTTAATTAGAGAAAATGCAATTGAAGTCTGTAAGGAGAAACTAGCTTAGATCGTTGTAAAAAAAGTATTTGCAATATGAATAAAACTAGATTATTTGTAATTTACAACTTAATCACTCTCTTGCCACAAAGCAATTTGAATAAAAGAATTAAGATAAAAAAAGTTTCATATTTTTAATTTCTTGTAACAAGAATGGTTCAGAAAAATTTCCTAAACAAATCACTGGAAATTTTACAAAATCACTTTATTTAAAATAGGCAAACGTGGATGACTACTCATATGGCATAATTTTCTAAAAAAAGTTCCATAAGAGAATAAATTCTTTTAGCCATAGAAAAAAGTTCCATAAGAAAAAAATTCTTTTAGCCATAGATAATTGTCCAATTCATTGAAATAGAAAAAATAAATGGTATGAATTTTTTTAGTAAATATTAATTTATATTCTAAACGAATTATATAAATTTATAGTTTTAGTATTAATTTATAATATCATTTAAAATTTAAGTCAATTAAGAAACTTTTAAAAAGGTAATACATCTTATTAATTTATGAGATCATTAATTTAACTTACTAATTTAAATTTAAATTATCATTATTTTATAGTTTTAAACGAAGGCAATCGAGAGGTGGCATTTTAGTTGTAAACTATTATGCATGTATAATTATGAATGTAAAACACAAAATGATAAGAATAACAACTAGTTAACAACACAATTTAAAACCTTCTGAGATACAAGGCAGGTTTTTGCAAAAACTAACCAGCTAGCTAGAAAGACCTTGCCTTGAACAAGTTCCACCAGGGGAGCCAACGACAGATCATCTTGGTCACGGAAAAAGTATTTAGCTACAGGTGTAAGTATGAATCCAAGTGTATGAGGGTAAAAACTTGTTATTGATTTGTAATTACAACTGAGTTTAAATACAAGCTGTACAGCGCCTATTATCCTAAACAATAGCTAACGGTTTGAATTCAAAACTACCTGATTTATAGCCTACAAATACTACAGATAAATACCTGATTTATAGCCTACAAATATTACAGATAAAGCTAAACTTAACTACCATTTAACAAGGTCAAAATAGCTTGTTGACACACACGAACATGGTACGTTTATACGCCCCCCGCAAGCTGAGGAGTTGAAACAACTCCAAGCTTGGACAGATTACGAGTGAATAGATGTTTAGCCAGTGGTTTGGTGAGAGTGTCAGCAAGTTGATCTTGAGAATGAACATGGATCACCCGAATTTGTTTGTGCAAGACCTTAGTCCGAACATAGTGAAAGTCTACCGCAACATGCTTCATCCTTGTTTGAATAGCCGGGTTATGACTCAAGTAGAGTACACCAACATTATCACAGAGTATCATCGGAGGAGCTGGTAGTGAGATGCACAACTCATGTAATAAATTCTGTACCCAACATACCTCGGAAACTGCATTTGCCACGGCCTTAAACTCTGCCTCTGTTGAGGATCGCGCCACCGTTTGTTGCTTCTTAGACATCCAACTAACCGGATTGGTGCCAAAGAAGAGGATTTGACCAGACGTGGAGTGACGATCATCAACATCTCCCGCCCAGTCAGCATCGGTATACATCGACAAGTTGTAGTCACACTTGGATTTGAGGAGTAGGCCAAATTGCAATGTGCCGTGGAGGTACCGAAGCACTCGTTTAAGTGCTTTCCAATGCAAATCAGTGGGGGAGTGCATAAATTGTGATAATTTATTCACCGAGAAACTGATGTCAGGACGTGTAAGGGACAAATACTGGAGTTTGCCAAGAACCTGTCTAAACCGGGTAGCATCACACGGACTCGACCCATCAGCAAGGGTCAGGGTGACGGAGTTGCTCATGGGCGTCACAGCAGGTTTGCAGTCATGCATTCCTTCAGCGTGCAAAAGATCAGTTATGTAGCCTGCCTGAGATAGTATAAGACCAGTGGAATTTCGAACCACTTCAACCCCAAGAAAATAGTGGAGAGTGCCCAAGTCTTTTAGAGAGAACCGTTGAGCAAGCGAATCAATAACTTGAGCTACAGCCATGGCAGTGCTACCGGTGACAATTATGTCGTCAACATAAACGAGAACAACCAAGTGAGCAGCCCCAAAGTGCATAATGAACAATGATGGATCTGAATGAGACTTAACAAACCCGATTGCCTGTAAATGAGAGGTGAGAGCCAAATACCAAGCTAACGGGGCTTGCTTCAAGCCATAAATTGCCTTGCGTAAGCGACACACAAAATCCGGATGGTCACGGCTCTCATATCCCGGTGGTTGAGCCATATAAACCTCCTCTTGTAGCTCACCCTGTAGAAAAGCGTTGTTGACATCGAGCTGTCGGATGACCCAATTTTGAGAGACAGCCACCGAGAGTACCAAACGAATCGTTGTCGGTTTAACCACAGGGCTAAATGTCGCATGATAATCAATCCCCGGTCGTTGCGTAAATCCTTTCGCCACTAAGCGAGCTTTGTAACGATCAATGGAGCCGTCCGGTTTTCTTTTGACCCTGAAAAGCCACTTGCACGCAACAATGTTGTTATTCGGTTCTCGTGGAACCAATTCCCAGGTGCTAGTACTCAATAAGGCATCATATTCAGCTTTCATGGCCTCACGCCATTCAGGATATTTTTTTGCTTGTCTAACTGTGGTAGGGGTGATAGGGGTTGATAGTGTAGTCAAGTAGTTGAATTTCTGTTTGGGTTTGAATATATTATTCTGAGATCTAGTCACCACACGATGTGAGGTGGCGGGAGGGGCTGGGTTGAGTTGCGAAGGTTGTTGTTCAGGAGGGGGAATGTGTGGCACAGAGGCTGAAGGAGAGAGAGGTATAGGAGTCAATGTGGGATGGGATTGAGTAGCAGTTTGGGGAGGAGAAGGCATACCTGAGTCCGCATGTGGAGCCGCTGATGCAATGGAGTCGATGGCTGGAAGAGCAGGCTGAGGGGGTAACCGAAGTGGGATAGGGGCTGGTAAGTCGAGTAGTGGGGGAGGGGCTGATTGGGAAGCGCTGGGAGGTGCAACAGGGGAAATATCCCACTCGATGGTTCTAGTAGTAGGCATTAAGTGGGCAAATTGCAAGCGAAAGGGGAACTCATCTTCAAAGAATACAACATCACGGGATAGGTAAATCTTATTACGGACCGGATCGAAACATTGGTGGCAGTGATGGGTTAGAGAGGGACCAAGATAGACACACAGATGAGACTTAGGTTCGAGTTTGTTGGAGGTATAAGGCTTGAGCCATGGATAGCAAAGGCAACCGAAGGTTCGGAGGTTGGCAAGGTCGGGTGATTCGTCAAACAAACACTCATATGGGGACTGATTGTTGAGTATTTTGGTGGGTATACGATTTATCAAGTAAACCGCATGGTGGCAGGCAAAGGTCCATAAGGTGAGGGGTAAGTGGGCAGCATGAAGTAAGGTTCGGGCTGTCTCAACAATATGTCGATGTCGGCGTTCGACAGTGGCAACACGCTGAGGGGTGTATGGGGGGGAAACCAAATGTTCAACACCATTGCTCTTAAGGTAAGGGTCCAAGCTCTTGAATTCAGTCCCACCATCGGTATACAGGGATAGGATTTTATGGCCAAAGTGTTTTTCAAGTAGAGGATGAAGAGTCTGGAAGATTTGGTGGACTTCAGTTTTGTTTTTTAAGGTAAAAATCCACATGTATTTTGTCAAGTGATCAACAAATAGGCAATAATAAAGCTTTTTGTCAATAGAAGCAATAGATGAAGGACCCCATAAATCACTAAAAATAGTTTGCAATGGCTTAGTACTCGAAAGACTGAGTTCATTGAAAGGTAAACGGTGCGATTTATTACATTGACAAGAGTTACATAGAGTAAACTTGTCACGATGGGAAACAGGCAAAGAATATTTGTCGCACATCAAATTTAAAACTCTAGAGTGGGGGTGTCCTAAGCGGTGGTGCCAGATGGTCAGGGAGATAGATTTGTCGGTCGAAAAAACTTGGGGAAGGGTCGGTTTAGGCCACTCATATAAGCCATCCTTACTCCACCCTTGCAACAGCAGCTTCCTCGTGCGGATATCCTTCACACAAAAAAAAGAGGGAAAAAATTCAATGGACGTTTGATTATCTCGACAAAATTGTGAAACAGATATAAGGTTACGTTTAATAGCAGGGGCACATAGCGTATTTGATAGCTGAAAAGTATGATTTGATGCATTCAATTGAGTGTTACCGGAATGAGTGACCGAGAGTTGCATACCATTACCCACGGTTATACCATCGGAACCGACATATTCAGGCATATTGTGTGGTGCAGAGGTAATGTGATGAGATGCACCGGAATCAACAATCCACGAATCGGCCACAGTCGAATGCCCTGTTGCATAATTCGCCTTTGCTTCGACATGATTATGAGAGCGAGAGCGGCACACATCGGCCTCGTGACCAAATTTTTTGCAAAGCTGGCATTTAACTTGATCACGATGGGAGGAACTGCCTTGCCATCCATCAGTACGAGACGGGCCACGCCACTGCTGGGGCTGAGCGTCATTGCGCCATGGCCTAGATCGATAGTCACCACGATCAGTCGAACGCCAAGGCTGATTAGGGCGCCTGTTCGAACGAGAATTGGAGGTGTTGGGGGCTGAGCTTCGAGTAGCAACAGCGGCTGTGATAGGGACAGTAGGTTTTCTTGATTCTTCATGTTGCACAAAGATTTCATGGTCCATGAGTTTGTCATACAGGTCTTCATACGAAATGGTGGTTTCCCGGGCGCGGATTGCAGCTGAGATTTCCTTGTATTCAGGGCCGAGACCGCGAAGAACTTGAACAACTAGTTCATCATTGGCAATCGGAGAGCCGGCTTGAGCTAATTCATCCGCTAGAGCGCGGAGGCGGCTAAGGTATTGGGACATGGTTTGGGTGTCTTTGGTTAACCTAGCAAGTTGGTCACGTAGGCTAAAGAGTCGAGATTGGGATTTATTTGCAAATGTGGTATGGAGGGAGTTCCATGCTTGGGATGCCGTATTGGCATTTGCTACAGTTGGAGCAATTGTGGGATCGACAGAGGCCATGAGGGCACTTTGAATGAGTTTGTCTTGGCGGAACCATAACGTGTAGGCTGGATTGGGTTGGGTGGGGTTGCCAATGGTGCTAGAAGGGGCTGCTTTGGAGCCATCAAGATGGCCAAAGAGATCATAGCCATACATGAGCATTGATACTTGGGCTTTCCAAGTGGAGAAGTTGGCACTCCCGGTTAATTTGATAGGGAATTGGGAGGCAGGGTTAAATTGTACAACGGCGTCGGTAGGGGCTGTGTTGGCCATGGAAGATCGACAGGAATGGAAGACACAAAAACTGGATTAAACTCGTTGGAGTATTAAGGCTCTGATACCATATGAATCCAAGTGTATGAGGGTAAAAACTT
>JAOSBM010000009.1:19452049-19472861 GCA_027568955.1 Erythroxylum tenue | reverse complement strand
AATACGGTCTAGCATCAAGGGTGCATCAGGGTTTTGCGTGGAAATCTTGGCTGCAATGTCTGAAGCAGAGAGCTTAGCGTCCGAACCCTCTCGTGCTAAAATCTCGAAAACGCCAAGCTCGATTGCTGCTTTTAGTGTCATAGGTAGTACAGATCCAAGTGCGAGTTGCATAGCATATCCAATGATCTCGTCTTTTCCTTCCTCGACTTGGTTCAGGCGAGCTTCGTCTGGAGTACAGTTTATGTTGTTTTGAGTTCTGAAAACAATGTCTATAGATAGCATATAAGTAGAGTGAAACGATGATGTCTAAAGCGTCCGTTTTAAAAGAAAGGGGGTATGGACATGAAACAAAAGTGCCAGCCGTCCAACTTCCAATCTTTGGTTTGATTATTACAAAAAGCATGTACTTTAGTGGTGTCTGATATTACATGATTGGTTTTGGAAAATTCCAAATCGGTCGCTTCCACGACTCGACCAATTATGTGCTTAGATTAGACCAATCAAATTTTATGCTTAAGTACATAGAATAATAGTAACTTGTATCATTATTTCGGTAGGCCACCTAAGAATATAAAAAATGGAGTTGTTAGAGTTTGTGAACACACGAAATGTTGATTGAAAAACCTGAGGTTATAGTTCCGCAAGATTTGTGTTTTGCTGTAGTTGCTTCAAACTGACACGTGACAGTTTCTTATGAGAAAGTAACTGAATTACTAACTGTGAATTTTTCAGAATTTAATTACAAGCAGAAAAACTTAATGCGCAGCAAATAAATTAACACGCGAAATTTGTTAACACAGTTTGATACACACAACCTGTGTCTACGGAGCCCTCACTTAGATTAATCAACTTTTACCAAAGTATAATAGTCTTACACAAGGTTATTACAAAGCTGACACCACTCACTATTTGACGCTATTAACTCATACTAAACCTGAAAGTTATCTCACACCAAATATCATGACTACCTCATGCTAACCTCAACAAAGGATTTTGAAGCAACGAATGATAACAAAGACAAATAATATCTCAAGTGACTAAATTAAGAATTATAAGGAACAAAAGAACACTTGAGTCATAGAACAGTCCTCTATAAGTGCAGCCGCATTAAACCATAATCTAGGGGAGTTGTCCAATAAAAATCTGCTGTAAACTTTATAAGTTGATCACCAAGAACTCCACATACGACAGCAGCAAAGAATCGATCAATGGAGCATGCAATTGTTTATGAAAGCACAAAGAAATGCAATTGCAAAAATTGATGAATCGACTGCTTATTTTTCTACACAGATATATGAAAATGCAGCTGTGAAAAATCTATAAATCTTCAATAAATCTCCTACATGTTTATCTCTAACAAAATATGTTTATGGTAATGTTGTTTTTTTTTGAGAAATTGAAAAGATTCTCATTAAAGAATGATAAAATACATTGGGTGAAAATACAAGAGAGCACAAGCTCCCAATACACCGAAAGACAAAAACGACAGCGTGCTCATAAGAGACTAAGATAAGCAAAACGACAAGCAACCAAACTATCAAACCCAAAGGAGCAAAACGACCCGATGCTTTACGACAATTCCCAAAACATTTCCAATTAGGGTTGGCGAACGTTGAGCGAAGAGTCGAGAGGGACGATCGATGGAGTATCTGCCAACGTAGGCTTGCTTGCTCCAGTCGACATGCAAAGCAAACAAGAGAGGTACTGGTACTATGAAAAGCGATTTTGAAACATCCCGGAATATGTCTCTTTGTCTTCGAAATATAGCAGAGAGGCAGCTCTCATTG
This sequence comes from Erythroxylum tenue, assembly GCA_027568955.1. Taxonomy (NCBI): domain Eukaryota; kingdom Viridiplantae; phylum Streptophyta; class Magnoliopsida; order Malpighiales; family Erythroxylaceae; genus Erythroxylum; species Erythroxylum tenue. The sequence goes on along the minus strand of JAOSBM010000009.1, from coordinate 19,471,074 downwards.
GGACTTAAGGGGTCTGAGAGACCAGCTTGGAAACCCAACTAGGTAAAACCTGGCGACTACGTTTCCTCACCTTCCTACTTCCTCTTCTAATGGTCTGAAATTAACAGATCTGCGAAGTCGGGGAGGAAAGAAACGAGCTGAGATGACTCTGATGACGGGGGAAGCAGGTCATCGCAAATGGTAGTTTATGGTAATATTGTTGCCTGCAACTAAATTAATACCAACTCTAATAATGAAATATGTAGTTAGTGAAGGGTTGAGATTGTTTCCATGAGGAATCTATTGGCAAGTATTTCACAAGTTAAAACCAAAACAAATTCGGGGGGTGGAATTTAAAATGAAAAAAAATAGAAATAAAAAAAATATTCAGATTTGGAAAATTAATGAACAAACCTTAGTTTTGGGTCACTTACGTTATCAAGCTAATATGGATCATTGATATAAAATTAAGTCCATTAATAAATACTCATTGAATGGTGTTTTCTCTTAGGATTAAATGAATGGAAACATGTATTCTAATCACTCTTATTTACTAACAACTTAGATATAATCTTAAGTTTGATTAATTAATAGCTTTAAGAACTAAGAGCGTGACATCCTATTTTCTGGTATATGCTTAAGGTTTAACCCAAGATTAAGTATTGCATATACATGCATAACATTAGAATTCATATACGAATTGATATTTGTACACATTACAAAGATAGCATATGCACTCAACTGACTTATCTCGGGGTATGAAAGAAGTTAAGTGAACATGATGTGGATTGTGATTTGGTATGTCTTAAATTTTGGTATGTTTCGAGTTCAATTAGTAAATTGGGATTAAATGTTATTGATTAAGAGATTAATGAATTAAATGTATATTTGGTCTAGAAAAAAAAAGGCAAGTAGTAAGAAAAATTGATATATGAAAATTAGGATGATTAAGCCTAAAATTGATTGACATTTGGCATAGTTAAATTGGTGACAAATGGAGAAATAATTAAATGACAATTGGATCAATTAGTATGTGACAAGTGGACCAATCTTGGAGTGACATGTGGAATGGTTATTAGGAGACAAATGGCTACTAAATGTGTGGATTAGTGGCAGCATCTTGATTAGACAAATGTAAAACATGCCTTAAGACAAATGTTGAAAATAGAAGATGATACCTAGCATGTGATGTAGCAAGTTTTTGAAGCTGAGTTTTGCTGCTTCTTTCCTTTGTTCCTTTCACCAAAATAGCTCCTTCTTTTCTCTGTAATTTTGTTTGAACCCTAGATAAGTTTCTACACCAAAACCATACGTATATCCTTCACCAAATTACCAAGACAACTAGCTAAATGTGACCTTCATTTTTGCTGTCCAAAAATCAACTTCCTTTCACCATAAGTTTTCATTGATTTTTGCTTGCTTAGGAGGATTGGTTAATTTTATGTTAAATTGGAAGCCTAATAGGTAAGTAACAATCTGAGTTTTATGGTATGTCAAATGATATAGGAATGATGCTTGAATTGGAATGAAATGCATGTGATATTGGTGAAGATATGTGTTGGAAAATGTTGCATGAACTTGGAAGTTTTTCTATTTTGTTTTTGGTATATGGAAACCCTGGAGTATAGGCATTATGTGGATGTATTGGAATGGAATTTAATGTATAAAGAAGGTGGATTTATGCCAAAGAAAGTTGTTAAAAGAGTGTTCTTAAATTGAGAAAGAATTAGACCTATATGCATGATAATAAAAGATAGATTTCTAGTTTGATTTTTGATGCATAAAAGACTAGGATTTGTGAGCTGTTAATTGAATAATTTTGAACTAGAATAGGAGAGGTGATTGATGAAGAATTGCTGGAATATGTTAGTTGTAATGTTTTCACTGAACATACATATGTATTTTAACCATATCTTGATATGTAGACTTCCAAATGGGATGATTTTAATTTTATGTTAAACTAGAGACATATGGATATATTGTTAATGGAGGAATCGAATTTGAATTATGTCTCTAAGAGTTTTGAAATTTGGCTTGAAGTTGAGTTTTTAGATTCTGTCACTGTTTGAGAACAATATGTAGTATTTTGGGTATAACTGGAGGAATAATGAACCAAATTGTATTAATTTTAGTTCATTAGAAACTTAATACATATAGGAACATTTTTTTAGAACAACATATTATCAAGAAACCTCAATTTCTATGTCATGATGGCCATACAAAACTGACCTGAAACCTGTCCTGATAAAATCTGGAAAACTAATGAAGGAATTGTATGAGAACTTTTGGATAACCCATCCCACGATTGTGGGAAGCCAAATACGATTGTGGAGCATGATCAAGTCTGCTTAAGGTATTAACCTAAATGCAAACAAGACATATCCAAGTGACAATATGGGAATGATTATGTATTATGATTAAGGAAACATACCCGGGATAGTTATTGGGCATGCATTGAACATGACATGTGTATATATGTGCACAAATGAATAAGTATTTGATTGATAGACTTTGTAATGTGAATTGTATGATTTTAGACGCTTAATTTAGACGCTATTAAGATATTGCCAGACCATCCAAGCAATAGCATAAATTGGAGTGTACTGTGAGTCAACCTAGATGATCTTCCTAGGAATGATTTATTCAGTTTAACTTCCAATTACTAAACTGTTTGTGATTTGTTTGTGAATTCCAGACTTTAATGGTCCGAGAAGTTTGATATTTGGGAATGTATTGGAAGTATTCTGTTTGCATCTGAAATTTGAGTGATATTTGTTTGTAATTGAATTCTGAATGATTTTAGAATACTCAATGAAAGTTGAATGCTGGATTGAGTTCCGATGTATATAAGATTCTGTCTGTGCATCGTAAGTGAATGCTATTCATGGGATATTCTGTTATTTGATGCATTTCATAAAATGCATGTTTAGATAAATGCGTTGTGATCAGAGTCTGAAAGAACTTTAAGCTCAGAATTCTGCATGTAGAGCTTTGCTCTGTGATTTTTGTATCTAACTGAGCCTAATGGGCCAGTATTTGTATCTGTATCTGAAAGGCGCTTGGTTGCAACAAATAATAATGAATCTGGAGTCTCATATGCATCTTCATCTGCATTTGTATATTTATGATTATGAAATATATGATTATGAAACCTTTTCTGAAATTATGATGATAAAGTGATATGGAATGATAATGTGATTGATTGGGTTATACATGTTCTAAAAGAATGTATGTGAAATGTGTGTCATTCATTATTTGTTATTGAGATGGAAAATGTTTATGAAATTTGTTGGTTGTATGATATTTGTATTTGATTTGAGTGAGATCATCAATGATTGTTCATTAATTGAGTTTGCAAAACTCATCAAACATTGCAACGTGACTTTTCAAGTACGAGACTGAAGACCTAATTTCTAAGATTTTCTAGAGGAACATTTTGGATTAAGATATGGCTCAAAGGTCTGTCAGCTGACATCAGAGGAGTTATAGATTGTATTTTGTAGTTTCTTTGTCTTATATAACTTTTGCATAAGGGATTGTAAACTTTCTCATGTTTGGTAATGTAAGTACTTGTTTTGATGACTACAATGTAAACTTTTGTCAATGAATGAAATGAAGTGTTGAGGTTTTAAGTATTGTATATTCATTATAATGCCATTTAAGAGATTATGTTTGCTCTAACATATCATTGTCATAGGATATGTACTTGAATGTCCTCTGGATGTTCGGGTATATACTCTGTGGTAGTGAGGTGTTACAAAGAGAATCAGTGAGCAAGACAATACACAAACAATATGTATTAGTCTAAATAATTATCTTTCTTAGAATTTCCAATCCCTAACGTAAAAGATGGTAATCCTAGTTGCCACTTTGGATTAACAAAATTGAACGTCAAATCCTACTAATCTGGGTGTAAATTAAATTAATCAATTCCTAGTTTCACACTTCAGAGATCAATCGATTCAATCATAAAGGTAATACGAAAAACACTTAATATTCATCAATGAATTAAACTTTATTTAGAAAAACTCACACATACTAGATGATAACGTTGGTTTACTTCAACCAAGAAAAACAATTTAGCTACTCATAACAGAGGTAAAACTCAATAAAAAAAAATAGCAGACCATTTAGTCCCCATCTTTGCACTTTTCCAGAAAATACAAAAACTCCCAAAAAGCCAAAACAAAAAGTGAAAGATAAGATGTCTCCCAAGGTTTTCGTCTTCCCTCTTATCATTATTTTATCAGATACACTTGCCCAAAAAATCAGGTAGTAGATCCCCACATAAAGAAAACAGTTTGATTACCAAAATAATTAGAATCCTAAGTCTATCGAATTTGTTTTCAAATCAGATTCTACTGATAAACTTTTCCTTTGCACGTGCCCATGCTCAGTCGAAAACTTTTCTGCCAGCTGGAAATTCTAATTGCCTTTTCTTTTCTTGCACATTTTTTATTCAAGTTCATCTCTCATGTGTTGAAAATCATTTGAGAACAATTAAGAAACAAGCTCATTAATTTTAACTAAGAATTTCAATGCATTAAAGGGATTTATATCCAAAGTTAGCATAAAAATAATAACTTATCAGTTTATCTCTAATAAATCCTATTTCTTTAGGATTCTATCTCCTATAGGATTCCTTCCTTCCACACTATCTTAACTTCCAAAAGTACTACATAATCTAAGATAGTGGAATTCTATACCAAGTCAACTTCTTATCATAAAAGATATACCAAATATATAAAAAAATACAAATAATGCCCAAAATAAAATGTCTTAATATTGACGTATCATTGCATTACACATATGTGATTACATAAGTAAATGAATGTGTAATATAGTTTCACCAATAGGAATGAGACCCCAAGTGGGCTTCAAATACATACAATCATGTTTATTTTTCCGAAAGTGTTCAATATTTATTTTAGTAGTTAATCAATGTTGGACAAGAATAGGGCACCGACATTGGTTTTATACTAGTTGGATTTTCAAGTCCAAATACTATCATAAATTATGTCACAATAATTGGTATTAGACCTAAGATTTTTCTATTAAGATGTCTCTCAATCTGTATGATATTAGGTGTCAGGTTTCTTTATATTTCTCACTGCACCTCAAACATGTATATGTGTTTTTTAACATGGGCCAACACGAACCAATGTTGTTACCATGTTGCCTGCTTCTTTAAATTTCTTGAGTTTTTAACATCTTATAGTTGGAATCAATTTACAATGCCTTCTACAAAGTTCTTTTCATCTTATTAACTACTTATCAATGATAAAGTAAACAGATGCAAGAGGGGGTGAATTGTGTGTGACTTAAAAAAAATTTTAAGTTACTAACAATTTGTGTAAATGATAAGAACCTCCTAAATTTTAACAGAAAAGTCTGTAAATAGAAGGAGCCTGTTTAAAAAATGAAAGAAGCTTACTAATGCTTAAAAAAATGAAAGGAGCCTGTTAACGTTTTAAAAATGAAAGGAACATGTAAACGTTTAAAACAAAATGAGCTTGTTGACGAAAGAAACCTCTTGCAATATTAAAACAGAAGGAGTCTATTTCAAAAGTGAAGGAGCCTCTTGTGAATTAAACACACACACTATAATGCAAAATTTTAAAAGTTAAGAGAGAGAGAGAGTGACACAATTGATTTATACTAGTTCGACTTTTAACGAAGCCTATGTCCAGTCCCCAAGTGTTCAAGTTGAGTATTTCACTATAAAACTTCAAGTAGTAAATTTTCACGATCCTCTCCAAGCTCACAAGTACATATTTTTCAAAGTTCTTTAACCTACCACACTCATATTTGTTTAACAAGCCTCTATAAGCTCTCAATAAAAAAGTATAAAGAGTTTAACAATCTCTCTTAATAGAGTGATTTCACTTTCTACGGCACATAGAGTTTGATATAGATATGAATTTCAAGAATGTTGATGCTATTAAAGTATTTTGCAAATGCAGTAGCTCTTCCTTAAGTAGACATTTTCTTCAACTAGTCGTTGCTTCATTTTAATTATGGGTTGATTTTGTATCTAACAAATCTTCGATATTATCTCTGCTAGAATCTTCCAATATTCAGATGTTAAGAAAAAAAGTTTTGATAAGAATATTAGAGCTAATTGTTCTAATTTGTGATTGGTAAGATTCTTCTAGATATTGTGGAATCTTTTTTTAATAAGGTAAGTTTATTAAGAAAGTTCCTGTAAGAAAGGAAGCATTTATCCTATGATATCATTTCCTTTTAAGAATTATACCGTTACCTATATAGGGAAATAAATCCAGTTTGAATTTTGAAATGTTATAGAATTATCATGAAATCATTAATAACAAACCTTGAGCTAACAATCTCCCGCTTTTTGATGATGACAAGCTATAATATATATATTTTCAAAATTCAAAAAATAATAAAAGATTTCGAAAGATACCTGTAAACTTTATATATTCTTCCTCACAATCATGTTAGAAGGAGCCTTTCTTATGACATGAGTCTTTTTTATGACAGGAGCCTATCGCTTATGCATATCACAGATTTAAACTTCAGAAAATTCAGTTCAATCATACTTCAATAGTTAGCAAAGAATAAGGAAAATATATTATCAATATCATCAAAAGCAAATATATCGTTGATTCTCCCCCTTTGTCATTGTCGAGGAAATAAATCTAACCTTAGGTCATTGGTATATATCATACTAACCTTCTCTAATCTATATCTAATTGAAAATCGTTAGATCTCTTTATGGATTATTATCTATCATATTTAAATATATTAATCTTTATTTTATTATACTTCACTAACTTAATTATGATACTAATAAAGATTTTAACAAAATTTGAAGAAAAATTGGACAAAGTTTTTAAATTCTTATATTTTTAAAATTTTAATACAAAAAAATAAATTATATCTTTAATACAAAAAAGTTATAAAAAAATTGTGCTATCCATTTTATCTTGCAAATTTTTAATAATTTGATGTCACACTACAAGTAGGTTACACAGCACCTACCTTACGACTCTTGTTTGGACGTGAGTCATATATATTTTTTTATGTATAACGCCATTTCATCTCGCAAATTTTTAATAATTTTAGGTCACAGGACAGTACGTGTGGACGGGACGAAAGTAGATTGAATGAAAACAGCTAAATCAGCAGAGGCATAATGTATTTTAATATTTGGATTGATTATTGCATTAGCTGGTGTCATCATTGAGTGAATTTAAACGTGATTGGTTTTGAATACCAATTGGGAACTTCCACCATTCAAATAATTTTTAGCTTAATTCCAAATCAAGCACTATCATGACTCATCCAAATGTGTGCTTTAGTACATACAATAAGAATAACTTGTAACAATATCTTTGGTGGACCTTCGTAAGAATCATAAACGATGGAGACTTTAACGTAAAATGATACACGTGCATAACATAGTCATTTTATGTTCTAATATTAATATAATATAAATTTAAAAGCTATTTTGACAAATTTTTGGATCGTTTTAATTGAATATTAAAAAAATTATGAATTAAAATAAATAGAATTGAAACGTATTGTTGCAAAATTTTAATATTTGGATTAAAATATTAAACAATCTGTGTGAACGGGATGAAAGTAGATTGAATGAAAGCAATTAAGATCACTACAAGACAATGGGTATTTAGGGATAGAAATTACCAACAAAATGTAAAGGTTTTTTATCGGCAAGCGAATTTGCCAAATGAAGTTACCAACCGCATGAGGCATCGGAGAAGCGGTCGTTGGTAATCTTTAGCGACATAATAGAAATATTTCGTCAATAATTTATCAGCAAACAATTTTTTTTGTTGACGGATTAAGGGCTCGTTTGGTTGAGCTTTTATCAGTAGAGCTTTTGTCAGTACAACTTTTCTGAGAAGAGCTTTTTTTAAAAGCCAGTTGATTGTTTGGCTGTCAATTAAAAAACAGTTTTTTAAAAAGAGCTTCATACAGGAGACTGTTTGGCAACATAAAAATAAAAGGCATTTTTATTAATTGTAACTGTATTTTATTTTATAATAAAATTATTTATGCTAAATAAATTTTAAAGTATACCAATATGTAAAGCACCATCTTGTAGGAAATAATTTAAAGAGATGGCTCATTTTCTTATAAAAAAAATTAAAATGAAAAAAAATTAAAACATGTAAAAACAGTTAAATAATATTATAATCCAACGAGCCTGGACAAGAGCAATGTCGGGGTTGTGGGCCAAGAATGGGATGGCGCGCCTAAGGAAGTCAGGTTCAAGCTGGAAATCGGCATCGAAGATTTATACGAACTCGCAATGCTTCACATAGCTTCTCTTCAGTCCTTCTTTTAAAGCACCAGCTTTGTATCCAGTTCTGTTCTCTCTGATTTGGTACGTTATGTTTATGCCTTTGCTTGCCCATCTCTGGCACTCCAGCTCCACCATTTGCTGCCAACACGAGAAAAGAATGAGGTCTGTCTGGAGTATGCAAGCAGAATCCAAATCAGGAATTTGGCGTCTCTTTAATGTGATTTGTGTTTAATTGCTTTTGTCGGCTGTTTTATGATACTGACACAAGTGTTCACATAAGTAAAGACTCATCAAGCTCAGAAAAGTGTTCACTGGAGAAACACTTTAAACAAGCAGATGTTGCGTCAACGACGCAAAGCTTCGTCTGCGTCAATGACGCAGAGACGTCTGCGTTTTTAAAGCAAACGACGTCTGAGTTGTTGATGCAGACGTTCATCGTCGACGTCTGCCTTCAAACTTTCGAAAATTAAATTTTCAGCAACTAAAATTACAAAAAAGAAGAACCAACCTGGGAGAACAGAAGAGTAGAAGAGTCGGCTTGTGGTTTTGCTCAAGAGGAGAACAGACGGTACAAGGTGTTATTTACGTAACTGACGGAAATTAGCATAAAAAACAGCTTCCCAAAAAAGCTAATATTTGGGCTTTTCTGAAAAGCTCCAAATTTTAGCTTTTGAAAAAGCTGTATTTCAGCTTTTAAAAAAGCTATTTCTATTTCAAAAGCGCTTTTAAAATTTACAGCCAAACACTTATTATTTCTTCAAAATAGCTTTTGCGATAGACAATAGTGCTTTTGGACCCTCCAAAAATTGAACCAAACAGAGGCTAAGTCTTCTGATAACTTTACTGACAGAATATTTCTATTATGTCGGTAAATATTATCGACGAATAAAGTATTGAAACTCTGTCGAAACATTTAGCAACGGTAAGTTATTTTTCGTCGACAAATTTAGCGATAGATATTGTATGTGCGTTAGCAAATTTAGCCATGGTCAAGTTATTGAAGTTTTGTCGAAAAATTTAGAGACGGTCAAGTTATTGAAGTTTCGTCGGAAAATTTAGCGACGGTAAGTTTTTCGGTCGGTAAATGCACAAATATTATTTTTTATTTTTCAATTTTGATTGGAAATCTTATGATTGAAATTTAATTTCTAAAGTTATCTAGTGATAATTTATTGAAATTTTTCTTTATTTAATTTATTTAAACATTAAGTTGAATGATAATATAAAGTAAAAATGATCTTAATTGATAATAAAAATTATTATCTACAACAATAAATATGTAATTAATACAAAATGACTTGAGAGTAGCAAAACTAAGCTATGCAGTTGGTGAAGGCGGATGATCTGACTGGTGCGATGAAGTGTTGCCCCTCCCCTTCAACTCATCCATCTCATTACGGAGCTAGGCTATGTACTCCATCGACTGTTGTAACTGAGTTTCCAGCATATGTACTATGCGCTCAAGCTGAACGACTCTGTCATTGGATGCTGATCACCTACTAGATACAACTATATTGGACGTGGAGGATTGCAAATAGCATATGTTCGCAAATGAACCTAAGCTGAAGTTCCATGACGATCCCTACCACCCACTGCATCAAGATATGTCTGACCCTTATTAATAGTTTCAGAGTGTTGAGACTATCATTGAATGCTTTCTTGTATTTAGTCCTATTAGGAGGAAATGTTTATGTTAATAAGTGATAATTATTAAGAATTAATATTAAAGCATAAATTTTACATACATTAAGTTCTCTACATTGAGTGTTGACGAAAGTCACACCATCATGCTTCTTAGTGTGGGTTGACGAGGTGTAGGCTTCCTTCCTATAGACTTTTCCTACATCAGAATAAAATGTTATAAGTGAACTACAATTTTACTTTTTTTTGGAAGAGTTTCTTTTATTTTTATCATATTTACTCCCTGTTGAACAAAGAAAATAACTAAAAAACACAACCATATATGGCACCAGACATTTATAACATTATCATTCTCCATAATACTCATATATTTTCATTCCAAAATTTACACATCAAATTAAATTGAAATACATCAAAGTAAAAAAATCAGAATATAAATATAAAGTGTAAATACTTACAACTTTCTATGCATGCTCCTGGTGGGTAATAAATCCTCTAGTGTGTACAAGAAGACTCTCTCCCCCCTAGTCCTCCACGTTTGTTGGCAGAATTGCGCTCTGAAATGGACATTGTCTCGGGTGATGTTCAATATTGCTGCTAACAACTCCATATTTCTTCAGATATATATGGAGGTCGTGCACCATTCTTGAGCACACCAAGAAAGTCTCTATAATGTGTACGAGCTCACCTCCCCCCATACTTTATAAATTACAGCGTCAAATTTGAAATCCCAAAAACAATCTTTATGAAAAAAAGAAAAACATACTGTAAGTACTTATAACCTACAGTACTTATCTAATTATTGTATAAAATTAATTAGATAAAAAATACAAAAGACTATATTTTTTTGTACCTCAAATTCGTAATAATAAAAATCCTTTGTTGCCTTAAAGACATTCTTCCATATATAACCTTCAAGATCAATATTCTCCTTGAACTTGGATGATGTTTCTTGAGTACGTTCCAGAGGAAACCAGCCTAATATATAAGCAATTTTAGATCATTTTCAAATTAAAACCTATAACTTCAGTAGAAATCTAAAGTGTTATCATGCATGTATTTTCACTCACAAATTATTGACTACTGTGATGTACGTTCTTCCATCTACTCCCTTAGCTCCAAGCTGGAGGTCACCTTCTTCATGCGCAATGTTTACCCCTGATATCTCTGTCAGTGTAGGGGTGGTGGATGGTATAGGGATGTTGGATGGTTTAGTAGGGCTGTTGGATGGTGTAGCAGGGCTGTTAGATGGTGATGCGTCATCTGGATGTGTAGTAGCTAGAGGTACAACACCTTATTCTGTAGCAGCTGCAACATGTGATGCTTTACTTGGAAAGTAACTGGCTTCAAATCATGGTAACCTTAACTTTGGTAGTTTCATATCCTGTTTTCTCTTTGGTGCATATTTTTAACCTGAAATTCACATTTTATTTAATATTCCAATAACAGAACAATATAAATTGAATATATAACAATATATTATTGATGCAATAATAGATTTATTCATATAATATTTTATTACAAATACAAATTAATCATTATCTTGATCACTTAAATGTAAATCAAAATCATCATCATCTTCTTTTTTTGAAAAGTTAGAATCAAACTCAGACTCCACTTCAGATCTTTTTCCCTCCTTATCCTTTCTGTTAAAAATTTCATCATATTTATTATTTGGCTAATTCAAAGGTTCATTCTCGTCATATATAACACATGCATTTATTTCATAAACATCTTCCTGAAACACTTCACTTTTAATTCTCTTATTTTCTCCTTTTCTATGTAATTCAAACACTCCTCTAGGTTTTACTTTACAAACGGCCAATCAATTTAACTTATCTCGTTGTAAGCTAAGAAAAGGGACATAATACACCTAGATCGCTTGCATCGCTAACATGAAAGATACAAATTGTCTAAATCTTCTTCGCTGGTTGATTTCAATTAGATTGTATCGATTGTGCACTTTTATACCAGTATTAAGAGTTGGATCAAACCGATCACACTTAAATATCACACTCCGCTTTATTGGCAATGGAGGGTACTCAATTTCAAGTATCTCAATAATTTTACCATAGTAATCCATCAATTCTCCCTATATGCAAACCCCACTAGTTACTGTTGTCATGCTATGACCTTGACATTCTGTATGAAATTTGTATCAATTAACGAAATATACCAAATACGATTTAATAGTTTACAATGGTCTTTTCGCAAGATCACATATGAACTTATTCTCTATTGGATTTTTTAGGCGTACAAAAAAACTATCGTATTAAATAGTAAAATGTCATTTGAACACTTTGATCTAATAATTCAACCATTTCAATAATTGTAAGTGAAAACTTATATATTTCTCAAACCATCGAGGAAAGTGTCTTTCAACTTCTTTATTAATATCATCCTGTATTTTTTGGGACATTAACTCACGTAACCATTCCTCGTATGCACGAAATTAGTGTAAACAACACTAACTTCGAAACCCAAAAAATCAATTTCAAAATCAACTTCAACTTATTGCATAAAAGGCTAAACCTTTTGACAGTTTAATAAAATGTAACTATGAGCAACCTCTATTTCTTCCTCTGTTAACATTCTTCTTGTTAACTATCCATATGTTTATCCAAGATATGTGAAAATGGATAGGTTACCATCAACATCACCTGTTACTCCCCCATCGTCATTACGAAGAACTTTTCTTTCTCTTGTGTGCACATGCAGCTCAAAATAATGTGAACAAAATGTACTTGTTTCCTCTCCTAAATAAGCATTGTATATCGAATCTTCAACTCTAGCCCTGTTTTTGACATTTTTCTTCAAGTGATGCAAATACCTACATTACAAATAGTTATTGATATACAATTCTAAAATTAAAATATGTTATAACTCCAATTTAAATATTTACTATAATTACCTCTCAAAAGGATATGTCCATCGATATTGAACTAGATAAGCAAGTTTAGCCTGGTGTGTTAAATGCATGAATAGATTCTCCACACAATTAAAGAGGCTTGGAGGGAAAATCCCTTCTAATTTGTACAAGATTACTGGAATTTCCCTTTCTAGTTTTTTCCATTTCAACCAACTTTATTTCAGATGACGTTAAGCTTTTGAAAAACAAACTTAATTATATTATAGCTTCCCAAACCTTATTCGATAGCAACTCTTGAAATGCAATTTGACATAGCCTTTTCATAAACATATAACAAACATGACTTTTCATCCCAATTAATTTGTACTTTGTCATGTCCACACACCTTGCTAAGTTTGAAACATGTCTATCAGGAAACTTTAGACTTCTCAAACATTCACATAAAATTTCCTTCTGTTTTTTGTTCAAAGTGTAACATGTTTTTGGATATTTATCAGTGCAAAGATCTTTATCTAACTTATTCCTTCTAAAAAAAAGCTTCAAATTAACTCATGATTTTGCATTGTCCTTTATCCTCCCTTCAATGTTCATTATGGTGTTGAACAAATTGTCAAAAATATTTTTTTCAATATGCATCACATCTAGATTATAACATATCAAATTAGTTTTTCAGTATGGAAAATCCTAAAAGATGCTTCATTTTCTCCAACCAAAGCTTTTACTATGCTTGTATTAACTTCATCAGCTTCAAGTTCTGTAACTTTCAGCAACCATAATTCATCAATCTCCTATAATATCTCTTCACCAACTTTGTAAGGGGAGTAGATATTTTACCATCCTATTCTTAACGAAATTTTGTTTATTGCCTTTAAATGGATAATCTGGAGGAAGAAATTTCCCGTGGTTATCAAACCAAGATGTTTTGGCCCTATTTGGAAGATAAAACGCATCAGAATCATTGCCACAATAAAGACAAGTCAATTTCCCTACTATGCTCTATCCAGACAACAAAGCATACACCGAAAAATCACTAATAGTCCACACCAAAGCTGCTTCAAAGATGATGCAATTCATATACCAATGGTTGTAAGAATATATCAATTTTATGCTTTGGATTTCTAAGCCCTAGCATAATCACTGCTAAGAACATATATGCCATATTCATTAAGAACATATATGCCTTATTCATACACATCCATGAAGGCAAATTATAAGGAGTAATTATGATTAGCCATGATGAATATTGTTGCCTGGATTAACCAAAAGGTTGGAATCTATCGACCGACAATCCCAACCTAACATTTTGACTTTTAGTTGTAAACTCAAAATGAGTGTTATTGAAATGTTTCTATGCCAGTGTATCTGATGGATAGGTCATTATTCTATCATCCTGTTCATGTTCATTATGCCATCTCATGTGAGATGCAGTAACATCAAAGGCATATAGTCTTTAAAGTCTCATAATTAGCGGGAAATAATACATTCGCTCCCAAGATACTAATTTATGTTTTATAGTACGCTTCTAAGTTTGAACCTAGATTGACTAAAAAATTTGCACTCTTGTAATTCCACATCATCTCCCTAAAACAACATACATTCCAAATTGCAACAATAAATTTTTTCAATTGGGAAACCAAGATCCTTAATAAGTTTCTTCATATTGTAAAAATTATTAACCATTGTATGAATAGGAGGCAATAATTCATTATACCTACCAAGAATTTTATCAAAACTTCGATAAGAGATATGCCCTTCAGACTTTATGTTCAATATTCGAGCAATTGAAGACAATTGAGTCATCGTCTCACAATTTGGCCATAATTCTTGATCAGCTGATTGTATAAGTCAAAAAATTGTTTTGTATGTGGCTTTGGTTCTTCTTGAAGATTTTCTATATTTTCTTGAAAGTTATAACCGGCTACATTACAAACCATTTGGATGTAAGGATTTTCAGTTGCACCCACATTATTTGTTTTAAATCCAGTCCCCCATTCAAACTCATCCACATTTATTGACGAGTTTACTTCATTACCTTTTGAGGTGCTACAAATCAATGGCTCCCCATGTCGTGTCCACTCAAAATAATTCGGAACAAATCCTTTTATTAACAAATGGAGATTCACTTCAACAATAGGAAGAAAATGAATATATTTGCAGTTTTTAAATGGAAATCTAAACTTGGGACCATCCATATATGCAGGTTGAGAATATGCATAATGAATAAAAGCTTCAACTCCCTCAACAAATTCAGGATTAATGAAACCATCAGGTGTTAATCATCTATACATCTAAGATATATCAACATTACTCATTTCTAAAAAACTGTTACTTAAAAAAGTGAGACTTAACCATATTGAAGTTCAAGAAATCATGTTTGAATTAATCACCTACAAGTTGATTTACTAAGTTCAAATTAAAAGAAACACTAAGGTACGTGGCATTGTTACACCATATGAATCGAGAAAGCAAGTTCTTGCTGTGACTCCTAAGCTCATGGAATTTTTCACCGATAAGCCTCATGGGGGCTGCATCACGAGTTTCTAGCCTATATACCATCCTAGGGGTTTATTATGCCTCAAATCATTGTGAAATTTTGTTAACAATAAAACTTACCACTTTTTTAATTTTTTGATTAAAGTTTGTACACTAAGTTCGAATTAAAAGAAACACTAAGGTATGTAGCATTATTACACCATATGAATCAAGAAAGCAAGTTCTCGTTGTGACTCCTAGGCTCGTTGAGTTTTTCATCGATAAGCCTCATGGGAGATGCATCACGGGTTTCCAGCCTATATAGTAACCTAGGGGTTTATTATGCCTCAAATCATTGTGAATTTTTCGTAACTATACAAGTTACTACTTCTTTAATTTTTTGATTCAAGTTTGTACACTAAGTTCGAATTAAAAGAAACATTAAGGTACATGACATTGTTACACCATATGAATCGAGAAAGCAAGTTCTCGCTGTGACTTCTAAGTTTGTGGAATTTTTCACCGATAAGCCTCATGGGAGCTGCATCATGGGTTTCTAGTCTATATACCATCCTAGGGTTTTATTATGCATTGGGTCATCCTTTTCATCTCAAACTCATTCCACATACAGTAAATAATTA
Organism: Erythroxylum tenue; assembly: GCA_027568955.1. Lineage (NCBI taxonomy): Eukaryota > Viridiplantae > Streptophyta > Magnoliopsida > Malpighiales > Erythroxylaceae > Erythroxylum > Erythroxylum tenue. The sequence goes on along the minus strand of JAOSBM010000009.1, from coordinate 19,455,179 downwards.
TGTAATTCATACATTTACCCAGCAACGATTCAAACAAAACCCAAACATAAATACTTAGACTATTAAAGAAGAACATAAAAACTTATCAATGATTATAAGAATATTCTAAACAAAAACACAAAATGCAGACCTCCTTTGCATTCACATAAAACCCAAACACAAATACTCATACTATTGAAGCAACGCATATGGTAGACATTAGTTGGATGACTTACCTGGATGGACGGACAACCACAGACTACAAAGAAGAAGGATGAGCGACGTTCTTCAACACAAATTAGGGCCTGCGAAAAAGAATATTTTGTATTTGATATAATACAATTGTTCAATAGTTTTGAATTTATATCTATTTCATACAACACCAAACTTCACTATATGCATTAACACTTGAAACTCTTTCAATCAATTATCAGTATAATGTCAACAAAAGCATGTGATATATACCAACACAAGCATAACACTTCCAACATGTGATATAAACATCAAAAAGAGATAAACTTAATGATTTTGTTACTTCTTTTGTTTCTTTGGGAATTCTCTTACATAAGTGATGTGATAGAATAAATGGATCACAAAACTTTATCATTATCTTCCATACTAAAACAAACCAAAACTTGTCATAAGATATATGTTTATAATCTCTAACCAATATTTTGTTATGTTAGGCATAATGTAATGGAATTTATATTACGACATATAGTTCAAATACCATGCTTCATTAGTGCTCCAAACAAGTTCTTCATTATACCATTTTCCTTATGATTAGAATCGACTATCATAATCTCCATTAATTCTATTGAAATGCAATAACACCCCTAATGTTTTTTCTAAATGAGAGGATTAAAAACAATGAAGAAAAGGATATTCAACTCCAATTCATCATCTAAACTGTTATTTCATGCATCAATGCTAATATAAATAAATAAAATACAATTACCAATCTAGTCTTGAATGCATCAATGGCAATATCCAAATCATTGCCAATATATGTTGCATATATGAAAACAATATGCAAGAAATTAATAGATGATAAGGATAAGGATTTGTCCACATTTTTCTTCAGTATTTAGTTTACATTTGTGCAACAAGATTACATCATTTTCAATGCATTAATGGATAGAACAATGTATTAGTTTCAATATAGGAATTAAGGCAATTCCATTATATAATTTCCTGTGAAAGATGGTACTAATCCTTTTATTCTTTTATGATAATAAGGAATCACATGAAGTGATTGTATAGCATGTGAAAGGTACTAATCCTTTTTTTTTCTTTTATGATAATAAGGAATCATATGAACTGATTGCTATTTATCTCAAAGAACATATTTTAATGCCACACAAAAGCATGCTATGGATAATACATTGATATACCAATTAAAAATGGTTTTAGGCATCAATGCATTGGAGAAAGAGGGTAAGGGTTATAGGCAACGACTATCCTGATGTTGAGCCCTCACATATATATGTTGACAATGCTGCAATGCAGCTTATTAGCAATAGGAGACAATTTTTTGACAAGCATATAATTTAGAAGAAATTTAGACTTATGGGAAAGTGAGGTGCTAGTAGAATTGATAAAGCCTATCAATATCTGATATGTGAACTTTGCATTTTGATACAATAATGACTAATAACATATTTGGCGATATACTCTCTGATGAGGCTTCAATGCTTACTAGAAGTATAGGGATGCTATCATCTGCAAGTCTTGGCGCAAAGGTATGCAAAATCATCTTATTAAAATCATGATTGTAATAATTCCTTATTATCACAAACTCAAACAAAATACAAACTCAAATACACAATACTCAAACCAACGTTCATATATAAGCATTTAAATGAATACTTGAACTAATCACAATGGCTTGTCAACAATTAGGAATTCCACTCGTACAAGTAAAAGCACTAGGGACATATAACCATTTGATAAAAACTTCAAGAAGAGTTTGTTTTTATAATGGCATGTTGATCATATAGATTCTAAGTAACATAATTCATAACATATGATGCCCTAACCAGTCATTTTAGATATATATGAAGATCACCTTCCAACCTTGTCCAAAATGTATATATATATATATATATATATAAGAATAAAGAAACAATATAAGATTGAAGCACTCATAAGTAGTTAAATAGTATTAACTTAATAATAGAGAAACAACAATCATTAGAGTATCACTCTTAAGGTAGAATTGTTATTATCTTAATATCGTTATGAGTCAGGAAACACTTCTCCCTACATAAAAAAGAGAGGTTGGACATATAAATAGGAAGGTGTAAAATCATGAAACAAAGAAACCAATTATGCACCTATAATAAATATAAAAGGTAAATAGTAAATTTATATGCTAGAATACGTAAAGTAGAATAAAAGTCTTACAGAATACTTTTTTTTTACTTTTTCTCTGGTTAACCTATGATCATAAAAACCTTATCTAAAGTTAAGCAAGAACCAAAAGTAATGAAGCAACATAAAATAGAGAAAGAATGGTAAATACAGAACCATATCAAGTACACAAAATGAAGTATAACAAACTAACCAAATCCCATAGCATGGAGTCAAGAAGTCACAGCTTTAATTGTGATTCTTTAAACCTAATATACTCTCAAGTTTGAGCACCTCCAAACCATACAAAAGGATCAATAACCCATCAAAAACAATAGACATCAAATAGAAATTCCTCATTTTAGACCATTTCTAGGGGTTGAAATTGCCAGATCAGGCTAAGAGAAACAATCTCCACCACCAATAAATCCATTCTCCCCACTCTCATTGCCACCTGTTGCCCATTCTAGACGCAGCTCCACCATTCCTTCCTACACCAGCACCTCTTTCTCCCACCTTAGGAAATAGCCAGATTGCTCTTCCAAACCCAAATCCAACGTCCTTAAAATCCGATCCAATCCCCAACCCAAACCTACCTAAATCTATTGTTTGGGTGGATACTCAAACTTAATAAGCTTCTTCCCTTCTCTCTCTTATTCTCTCTAAAGTAAATCTTCCTCTTCTGCGGTTCTACCTGTTGGACCCCGAACTTTTCTTAGAATTTAGAATTATTAAATGAGAAATTGGTGGTGATTTATGCATGTGCAAAGAGGATTTGGTAGCTAAATCAAGTATGTAT
>JAOSBM010000009.1:19432285-19443039 GCA_027568955.1 Erythroxylum tenue | reverse complement strand
TAGCATTCCATATCAAATAAATGATAGCAATAAGCTCCGTGAAAAATACTAAACCCTAAATTAAATAATCGAGATAGCTGTAACTATTCAATTTAGTTTTCTTGTTTATTATAAATTAAATATGGAAATTCATAAATAATCTATTTGCTACTTGTATCAATCCTTCATGAAAATTACAGATCATTGAATTCATGGATAGCGATAGAATGATTAATATTAAATTAAATTGTCAGATTAATCAAATATTAATCATTCATGAAATATGAGAACTCTAAATAATAAATAATTGAATTAAAACGTTAATAAAATTTTGGAACACAAAACCTCACAAGGTTGCAACTAGAATATTAAATCCATTTAAATCACAAAGATTGAGTTTAGCCACACATGGCCTTTGATTCAATAACAAAAATAGAAGAAAGATAAATAATTGCGAAAAACGTAAAAAGAGAGAACCTCCTTCTGTTGTGAGGAATGTCCCTTTTATAAGGTTTTCTAATCTAGTCCTAATCTAACTCTAACTTGTAAAGATGTCTATCTAAAATGAATTCAAATTCCTACATGATAAGAATAAGGCGAAGTCTTCTAGTCAAACTCCAACTCTTCGAGTGATTAATTTTATCCACTGCAACCATCTTTCCACTTCATCCAAAATTTTGTAAATATCACCAATAGAGTCCTAATTTGATGCAATTCTCACCTTTCATCTCCTATAACAAAACAAACATTAATTTTCATATTTAAGCACCAAAATAAATCTAAAACAAAAGATATAATATCAAATAATATAACAAGATAATATCTTATCACACATTTAAACTTAATCTTTCCTCAACAATTTACTTAATTCCCTTTGAGTAGCTAGGAAATTTAGAAATCTAAATGGTGTTTACTTGGTTGTTATGCTTCCTATATTGTGAATCTAAATAGGGCTAAGGTTGGTTGAAAATAACTTTACTTCCTTAAAATTCTGTCTTCCATGCTTGACTCACAAATGCTTCATTAACTTCCTTCTATATAGTCTTTCTCCTTTTTGTTTTTTGGACCATGTTAGTTCAAATCTTCCACTTTTAGATTCCTTATGTAGTTATTAAGTTCTAGAAAAGGTGCTATAATGTGTAATTAAAGCCTCCAATCAATAATCATGGATGCATTGAGCTTGTAGAAAAATTCTAAAGTTCTTCCCATAAAGATCTCCCTTGAAATACAATTTTAGCAGTATAGGCAACACTAATGAGAAGTTTAGAACCTAAGATATTTAGTATGGCTAATAAGTGAATGGACTATGCATTAGAGAGTGAATGGACTATGCATTAGAGTTATAGTTATTTATTTCAATTAGTTGAGATTATAGCAGACAAGGATTCTTCCATTATAATAAGAGTTATGATTTGAAAAAAAAAATTACTAATTATCCTGTAAGAACCAGATCTTTCTAAGGTTAGATTCCTTAATTTTTGTTTCCAAAAGGACAAATATGATGGGGCGGAGTATCGGCCCTTCAAACAAAAACATAATAATAAGCTTTTAGTGTTAGAGATGAGGATGCTCCAGTGGAAGTGTAACCTTTCCATAAGAGATAAGGTCAGGAATCTAATAATAAGATAAAAATTAAAGGTGGCTGGTAATGAAGAATTATAAGAGACAAGGCTTAGGTGGTTTGGATTTGTTAAAAGGAGACACCCTGACGCTCCAGTAAGACGATGCAACAAAATAATGCTTAGAGACTATAAGAAAAAATATGAAGGCCTAAAAAGAACTAGGGGGAAGTGATCAAAAATGATATGGCATGGTTAGATCTTAATAAAGACTTAGCCTGTAATAGGAAACTTGATGTACTAGAATACGAGTAAAGAATATCTCTTAAAGAGAGCATTTGCAGTCTTGTAGGTTATATGAATTTGTGTACTGTGCATGTATTGCATAGTATTTACCTCCTCCTAATTAGTTTAGCTTAGTTTGTTTCCTATTTAGCATAATTAATGTGTTCATAGACATGGTCGGAGTACTCATATATAGATCTTTATTCCTTTTGGCTTGGTTAGAGTTTACTCTTGTACGGGTCTTTTCTAGCATGTATTCTTATCTTACCTCTTATTGTTAATCTATGAAATGTTATGTACGTACGTTATTTTTGTATTGCCTTACCTATTTTTAATTTGAATGTCACTTTTGTTTCTCTTTATTATTTATTGTGTTTATGTCCTTAGTTATTTTATTAAATTTTTAATGTTTATTTGACTTATTTACTTAGTTATTTTAGCTTATTATTTTTTCTTGGCATATGTATGCACATCCATTTTTAATTTTGTAATATCTTCATGACATATTGCATGTGAGTCTATCGGAAACAACCTCTCTACTCGGTAGGGATAAGACTGCGTACTATCGGACCTCCCCAAACCTCACATCTTAGCGGGACTTCAACTGGGTGTTGATGATAATGATGATGTATGATCTATATGTGATTGGTTTTGGAAGATCCCAAACCGGGAACTATCATGAATCTTCCAAATTTTTCCCACAGTTCATACAACAATAATTTGTATCATTATATTGGTGGACCTCTATAAGAAACATAAATGGATTGTTAGTTTTTGTGAACGAATGATATGATTATGTATTGCTACATTAGCATATATAATAATATCTTAATATGTATATATGCATCATTCTTAAATTTTTTATGATGGGTATCAATGATATTTTTTATATAAAAGTCTAACTTGTATAAAAAAAAATTGTAAATACAAAATAAAATAAGATTTTAGAATGATTTTTAATTTTATTTTGTACTAATTATCTTATGATAAAAATTAATTTAATACAGTTTTAAAATTTTTATTATTATATAATTTGCATTTACATTTTTACCTATCTTAATTTTATAGATATGGTTAATGCTTCATACCAGAAAAACTTAGGAAGAGAGGCATAAAGTAGAAGAGAGAGACCAATTTCAGTTATGTGATGAATTTTTTGTTCAACAAGACCATTTTGTTGGGGTGTATGAGGACAAGAGATGCGAAGAGTGATTTCATTGAAAAGAAGTAGTGAACAAAGGCTCCTTTTGTGAGTTCAGGAGCTCCATAGCATTGAAAAGTTTGTATGGTAGTGGAAAATATATTTTCAACGTTTGTTAAAGGATTAAAAATGAAGCAAGGCATGATTTTTGTGAGTTAGAGGAAAAGTCCAAGTAAAGAGAATAAAATCATCCACAAAGATAATGAAATATCAATAACCAGATTGGGAAAAAGACAACGAGGGACCCCAAATATCATAATGAATTGGTTGTAAGGGATTGATAGAAATGCAGGAAGACAGAGAAAATGAAAGACGAACACTCTTGCCTTAAAGACACATGGATTAAGAACATTTTTAAAATGCAAAACATGACCTAATTTAGATAATATAGAGTGACATGGATAACCAAGACGTTGATGCCACAAAGTTAATGAAGTGGAGGTAACGGTGAGAGTAATTAAATTTGTGAAGTGTACTGGAATCTTCATTGAGTAGAGATTGTTATAAATGGGGTCCGTGAGAAGTGATATCTTAGATTTAAGATCATTTACAACATAACCAGAGGGTTAAATTCAATGAAACAGGAATTGTCAGTGACAAATTGGGCAACAAATAAAATATTAATAGTAATATGAGGAATAATAAATATATCACGAAGATGAATATTACGGGAAAAAGTGGAAAAGGTTAAAATATCAGTGGATGAATCGAGCCATAGACTGCAATTGATTGGCTCAACCGGGCTATAGGCAACGTTCAGGTCAGAGCTATCCCGGCCCATGGCCTAACAGAAAGGCACAAAATGACATCGTTTGTTAAATTTTTTTTTAAAATATGAGATCAAGCTGGGCCGAAGATCCAGGCCACGGGTGGCGTATTGCCATTTCTAGACGGATTATGCAATATAACAATGTGAAGTCATATAAGTAGACACGTTAGTATCTGGTAGCCATTCAATAACATTATTGGGATTAAAAAGGGTCAGATCATGATCAGGTTGAAGATAACGGTAGAGAAGGTTGTGGTAAGATTATTTATAGTGTGGTAGAATCTAGTGGGGTGGTTACAAAAGCAGCAATGTGCCCCCGCTTCTAACAAATTTTAGATTGAGTAGGTGACTTATTAAAATTGGGCTTCAGGTAAGAGGGGTTATATTGGGTTTGGAAATGGGATTGGGCTGGAGTACAACTGGAATTTGGCTGGAAATCTTGGTCATAGATGAAATGGAAAGATCCATAATTGGGTGCGTTTAAGGGCCCATTAAACAAGCCATTAGGTGGATCAGCACGCAGGTAGGAAAACCCATTCGATGCATTAAGGTTGGAGATAAAACCAAACGCATGAGAGGGAGTAGCTGGGTGCCCGTCAACTCATGGTCTGTCACCGCCTCTACCAAGGGAACTGTAGTTGGAGTGATTTATGCTGGAGAAGGCAACGAAGGTGGAGTCCAATGGAGGTGGTGCGTGGAAGGATAACATTCGTTGTTCATAAAGAAAGAGTTTGGCTTTGAGTTCGGAAAAGGTAATAATGTGGTTGCGATGTTCGATTGTTGTGATATAAGATTCATATTTTACAAGTAGTCCATTTAAGGTGAAAAGGAAAAGGTCATTGTCTGAGATGGAGTCTGTAATAGCAGCAAGTTCTTTGGTAGTAGTGGAGACAGAGTTAAGGTTCTCGAAGATGGAGCTGGAACCTTTTTTAAGGGTATAAAGTTTCCAAAGAAGAAGAGATAGTTGTGATGTAGACTGGCTGACCCAGAGGCTACGGTTTGTGTTGTGGCCGAGGGCAAGCCTTGCAGTGGAGCTGGAGAGGGAGCTGATTAGGAAGCAATAAACCAACTGGTCAGTCTTCTTCCATTTGACGTTGTCAATGGAGTGCGGGTCCACATTTTCTTCTGAAGGTGAAATAGCCCCCACCGACATATCCAAGAAGGTCTGAAGTAATGACAATAGCTTTGATTTTTTATATATTTTTAACTGAGTAACAACCCTTAATATACATCTTTGATGGTAACTAGATAAGGACAAATAAAATAAAAGATAAGGCTAAATAAATGATACAATAGAAGTGATATATAAATGTGAAAATAATGATAAAATATATAATAGCTAGTGAGTAAGATACCGAGATGTTATTAGTGGTTTCTCAGAAGATTTCATATCAAGCATTATCATGATTTATTGAATTTTATGCTAGCAGAAATTTTGGTGGACCCTTCTAAAAGACATTATTTAGAAAGTGATTTATATCATTTTTTTTTTTTGGTAAATTAGGAAAGTAAATTAATGAAACAAATATGTACAAAAGGTTCACAGTCTAGTGCTACAGAAGGCACAACCAGCTAAAAATAGCAACTAGCCTTAAGACATTCCAAAATGAGCTTAGGGACACGGTGGCTATGGAAGAAGTAATCAAAATCCATTCAACAATGAGAAAACGCAGCCAAATACCACCCAAGCACCCAAATTCCAAAAGATAGCCTAACTAAGAAATTTCAACCCCATAATAAGCAACCAAGGAGAAGTTGAAGTAAAAAGATCAATCATGGCCCTGAACTGCCACCAAGAAGTAACCGCGTTGCACCTCCAAGAGAAGGCATGAATACATGGTCTATCCAATGAGACCCTCGAAAGCTGTGACCTGGAAAAACTGAGCACTTAAGTCCTGACCAGTCTTCCGGTGGGGAGCTAACTTGACTTGACAAAGAATAGTCAGCTAACAACCTGCATAAAAATAAATGTAAATGATGAACACACCATAAATTACCTCCTCCCATTATGTAGGCTGAGAAGCTCCCTAACTTGGGAAATTACTCCTTGAGACACTCGCTCCACTTCTTTGGCTTCATCCTTGAAGGTTCGGGCATTACGTTCAGTCCAAATATAGTAAATAGTGGTGGACAGCAAAGGTGGAACATGATTTACTGCCGAGGACCTGGAGCTGGTAAACCAGGAAAGGATGGCTGAAAGATTCAATTGATGAAGGATGGGTAGATTAAAATGAGTGAGGCAATGGTCCCAAATTGTTTTGGAGAAAGGACAATAAAAAATAGGTGTTCTATAGATTCATTTGTAAAAAAACACAACGAGCAATGGTTAGGAGTATATAGGTAAGTCAGTTTGTCCCGGGCCTACAACTTTTGCTGGAAGGCTAGCCATAAGGTAAATGAACACCGAGGTCTATTGTATTTGGACCATACCAGCTTATGCCAAGGAACATCCGAAGTGATTTATATTATTAAAAAACATATACTTTTGATTCGATTATTACAGTTGGTGCCTGATCTATATGAGAATGGTTTTGGAAGATCCCAAAGTGGGCACCGTCGTGAATCTTCCAAATTTGTGCTATAGTTCATACAACAATAATTTTTATCATTATATTGGTGGACATCCCTAAGAAACATAAATGGGTTTTTAGTGTTTGTGAACAAATTATATGATTTTGTATTGCTATATAAACGCATATAATGATATAATTATACGTTTATATACATCATTATTAAATTTTTTATGATGGATATCAATGAAATTTTCACATAAAAGTCTAACTTATATTAAAAATTATAAATCAAAGCCGGTTTGTTATAATCCTCTGAAAGACTGTGGATGTCAGTTTCGATAGATTTTATTAGATGGTTTCTAAAGGTGAACAATATGACAACAATTATGGTGATTGTTGATCGATTATTTAAATATGCAATCTTTATGCCAACACTAGTAACTTGTCCCTCGGATGTCGCAGCAAAATTCTTCTATAAGAATGTGTAATACTTTAGAATCTTTGCAGACATTGTGAGTGACCAAGACTCCATTTTAAGAGTCAATTTTAGATGTCCCTTTTTAACATTATGGGTTACAATTTGAAGTTTTCAATCCCACATCACCCACAGGCAGATGGCCAAATTGAAAAGATCAATGGTCTATTGGAGGAGTACATAAGGCATTATGTAAGTGCAAGTCAGCGTGACTGGTTGAGTTTACTTGATACTGCACAATTTTTTTATAACTTGCACATATCTTTTGCTACGAAGAAAAGCTCCTTTGAGATAGTCTTGGGACAACTTCTCACTCCACTCCAAATTACATAACAAAGAACAGGTGGCAAATGTCCTGCGACGTACAAGTTCACAATGAAAAAGCAAGAGTTATTAGATGAGGCGAGGGATAGTCTTCGAAAAGCTTATCAATGGCTGAAGAAGCAAGCGGACTTACGGAGGGACCGTCAAAGTTCGACACTAGAGATAAGGTACTATTGAAACTTATCCCATAGATTTTGGAAGAAGATCTCGAGTAAGCAAGTATATCGTGAATTGGTGTTGAAGTACGATGGACCGTTTAAAGTGCTAAGTAAAGCGGGGAATATGTCATATAGATTTAAGTTGCCCAAGATATTAAAAGTACACTCTACTTTTCATGTTAGTATTTTCAAACCTTACTATAAGAATGCATTAGATACTAATAAGAATCGGGTTAATAGAGCTCCACTAGTTATAAGAAAACAATTCAAGAATCAAGGGGAGAAGATCTTGGATCATCAAACTGTGGGGCAATCTACAAAGAATCAGAGGATCAAATTCTTAATCTAGTGTAAGGGAAAGTTGATCACAGAAGCTACATGAGAGAAAGATACTACCTTATGGCAGTTCAAGGATCAAGTGAACGCTAACCTTCAGACTAGTTCGATGAGGGCGTCGAATTCATCTGGTGGGAGTGGTTTGTTAGCCCCTTAGTATATAAAGGCACTTCAAAGCTAGCTAGAAACGGGCCTTGGGTCGAAGAATAGCTTGATCACACATATGATGGTGACATGCGAAAGGCTCCATTGTAGCCTAGCAAGTTAGATCAAACATGGTGTGAGTTTTGTACCTTATATGGACTAACTTAGCTAAGATTATGTTCTTGATGAACTAAGGACTTAGTGTATGCTTAAATAAATGGACCACAGCTAATCTACTTGACATGGGTAAGCATTGGGTCAAACTAGTGTGTTATAAAAGGCTTTAGGCTAGGGTGACTCATCATCAATGGATAAAGATTCTGGGGGAGATTTTGGATGATATGGTGGATAAGACCACAACAAATAGACATCAACTCAAAAAGATAAAGATCATATAAGAGGATCATCTACAGATAGTAGAGATCTTTGTGGATATGGATGTATCATTCCTAGATAGATATAATCTCTTATCTTGTTAGTTGTGATGTAGCTAAATCTTATCAAATAGAGTCTTATCTAGATGGAGATTTCATCTTATTAGTTAATATGATATAATTTGATAAGGATAAGATGTGATTTAACTAGTTGAGTTCAGTTAGGATTCTAAATTGTAACTTGATCATCAACCTAGGGGTGCCTATCAATAGCTCATTCAGGCTTTGTTTCTTAGAACATAGATTGAGAGAGTATTCCATTATATACTTCAGGGGAAGTAATGTTAGCATTTGTTGTATTTCTTTCATGCTTTTATTATTGTCTTTGTTAATTTAGTGCTTTCTCATAATAATCTTTACAGGAGTGTGAGAGTTAAACACTACGAGGGTCATGGGTTATTCGAGAACAAGTTAGTTAGCCAACGTTCACGTAGGGAAAGACAAAATCTTACTTAAACAGACCTAAGTGGGATTGTAGTGCAAAGGAGTAGCCGCTCTTGCAGTATAAGTTCTGTGTCTAAGAATACCTTTGTAACAGTCGCCATGACTTGTAAAGCCCAAACTTTAAAGACTCGCAACAAAAAAGGCAATGACGACATTCAGTCTTACCTCTTGGATCCCATATGATCATTTTTAATGATCATGTAACACTAAAATATCTTTTCACCAAGAAGGACGCAAAATTGAGGCTTATTGGATGGGTTACTCTTCTATGAGAGTTCGACATTGAGATTTAAGACAATAAAGGAGCAGAAAATATGGTAGTTGACCACTTATCATGTCTTGAAGAAGGGGAATTAAAGTAGAGTGATGACATCAATGAACGATTCCCTAATGAAAGCTTAATGTTATTAAACGACCTTGTTGTACCATGGTATGCTGATATAGCAAATTACGTTACAAGAGGTATCTTTCTCCTTAATTTGTCTTATCAAAAATGGAAAAAGTTCTTATATTAATGTACTCATTAATTATGGGATGAACCAATACTTTATAAAACATGTGGTGATGGTTTAACTAGAAAATGTGTTCCAGAAGAAGAAATATTAGACATACTATACTTTGTCATGAATCTACTTATATAGGGCATTATTGAGCAAACAAGACGATGGTGTGAGTATTATAATGCAATTTCTATTTTTCAAACTTGTTCAAAGATACTCGTGACATTGTAGCACAATCTGATAGATGCTAACAAGTGGGAAACATCTCAAAGAGAGATGAAATGCCATTGTCTAACATTCTGGAATTTGAAGTGTTCGATGTGTGGGGACAAGACTTCATAGGATCATTCCCATCCTTTGATTCAGTTCCTATCCTTTGGTTCAGTTCCTATCATTTGTCAGAAGAGATGGCAAGTAATAGATGTCTTTAAATATCATAATGGAGTAGACAATATTCATTTCATCTCCTGCCTTCTTTTTTGATCCTCCTATAAATTTATTTCCTGATGATTCCCTTGTAGGTCCAAATTGCTCAAACATTTTTAATCTATCTCCTCCCATACTTATTGATCTTCCTATATGGATCCGCAAGCTTCTTCTTCTACTATTCAATCTTTTTGTGGTCTCCTCTTTATCGATTTTATCATGTACGTCAACACAATGTCACTCTTTGTGAATATCATTGTTTTTGATGTTGTTTCTCTTTATAGGCCTCACACTTATCGTAAGGCTAGTACTAATCCTTTACAATAGAAAAAAATAGAACTTAATACACTTACTTCTACTTATATATGGATTTAGTTAATTTACCTATAAGGTATAAGGCTTAGCTTCCAGCTAAAAATTTCACTTAATAATATAGGAATGATCATGAGGATACTTTTGTTCTTATAGTTTGTATCACTTTTATTCTTACTATTATTGTCATTATTGTTATTAAGCATTGGACCTTATTTCAGATGGATGTCAAGAATGCATTCTTATGTGAGACCTCATTAAAGAGGTTTATATGTAACCTCCTCTTAGCAATGGTCATCCTCCAAATCATCTTCCTTTAAAAGGCTTTATACAAATTTAATTAAGATCATTATACTTGGTTCACTAAGTTCAGTTTTACTATTTGTTAGTTTAGTTTTCAGTTCATTTCTCAAGATCATATATTATCCCTTCCAAAGACAGAGCATGGTATTATTCTATTATTATTATATGTTGATGACATTATTATACCTTGTGATAATACAAAGATATTCATGATCACAAGACCTTTGCTAGCCGCTAATTTAAGATGAAAACTATTGGGCATTTAAGTTATTTCTTGGGTTTTGAGGTTACTTCTAATTCTACAAATTACTATTTATCTTTAGTCAAACATGTTACTAATCCTATGTCTTGTGCAGGTTTTACTAATAATAAAATTACCAATACTCCTATTGAAGTTAATGCTCATTTTTCTTCTTCTAGTGCCTCTGCTATTCTTGACATTACTTTGTATCATCAGCTTGTTGACTATCTTATTTATCTTACTGTTAGTTGTCCTAATATTACTTTTGTCGTTTACATTGTTAATCAGTTTATGGCAGCTCCTTTCACCATCAATAATGCAATTGTTCTTCGTTGTTTAAGTCTAGGATCT
>JAOSBM010000009.1:19403979-19415568 GCA_027568955.1 Erythroxylum tenue | reverse complement strand
CAAAATTGGATGAATATCTAGTAGTTGGGTCAATAAGCTCTGCGTATCCAATGGGAGTGACTGTTTCAACATGTGGAATTGGTGAAATGGCTACTAAACAAGTCTTCGATTGGCTTCACTCAATGCATAAAATTCTTCATGCTTCATCCACTGCCTGCAGGATCCGAGATGACACTAGGGGTCACGAGGTTAGCTTAAGTTCACATATTCTTAAGTTGTTTGCTCTAATAAATTCATTCACGTGATTCTTTATTTATTTGAATGCAGTTTGAGCAAAAACTTGGGGATGTTGCATCAACAGTAGAATGCTATATGAATGAACATGGTGTGTCAGAGCAAGAGGCAATCGATTTTCTCGAAAACAAAATGATGTGTCTATGGAATATTAATGAAGAGCTCCTGAAACCTAGCACTTGAGACATTCCGTTGCCTGTTGTCGACAATATTATAAACCATGCTCGTGTGCTAGAAGTCGTCTTCGAAAAAGAAGATGGCTTAACTTTTCCCAAGAATGTTCTCAACAGTGTTGTCATGGATTTGGTTGTCAATCCCTTGGATATTTAACTAATTAACTCCTAAGTTCTTATATAATATTGCTCTTGAAAATAATCAATGTGATCGAAAGAGACATATAGTCTCTAGCCTCCCCGTCAATGTTCTCAACTTGATGAACTTTCTAATGTGAAATTATAATAGCAATAAAGAAGACATTACCTCTACCATGAGGTTACGTTCACTTAACTGTCTTATGGTCTACGAACTTCGTTTTCCTTTGAAAATTTACCATACTATCTAATCACCAACACCACCATTACCTCCGACATATTAACAAGTGCTAATACCAAAAATAGTGACTGAAGTTAAGAGTTTCTCGGATTTGGTTAATTTGTATAGGAATTTTAAAGTAATTTAGCATAATTGCTTCATCTTTGACGTAGATAGTGGGAAAGAGTGTAGGATTTAAGTGAGTGATAATCAAAAGAGATCTTTTAAATTAATAAAAGAGAACTTAAGTTTGACTCTTTTATTAGCTTTACTTAACTTTATCAACACTTTTACGATTGAGTGTAATGCCTTGAATATAGGAACTAGTGTGATTTTAATGCAAGAGAGGAAACTAGTAAAAAGCTTAGTGTGAAAGCTTTAAACTATATCCAACTATGATAAGGATATGTATGTATTGGAAAGAGCCTTAAAGACTTGGCAACACTATTTACAGACCAAGGGGTTTGTGATACATATGGATAACTAGTAATTGAAATAAATCCAAAATAAAGTAAGTTGAGTAAGAGATATATTAAGTGGATAACGAGACTTTTTATTATGTGATAAAGTATAAACAATGTAAAGAAAACATAGTTAATGATTATCTTGGATGTATACTTTATTGAGTATTTGCATACAAAAAAATTGATGGTTTTGTGCATATTTTAGAGATCTATAGATTGATGATCGTAGCTTTCGTAATATATTTAAAACATGTAAGTATTGTACATTTAAAAATTTCATAAGCATATAGGCTATTTGACTAGAGAGAATCAACTATATGTGTTCTAATAGTTCTTTAAGTGAATTACTTATGAAAGAATCCGTTAAGTTATCAATTTGCACTTATTTTGTACTTAATTCTCTTTAATGTGTTGAAATTATTATTCAAAATTAATGGAATTGTCTTATAATTGTTTGTAGATGATTTTCAACACTTTAGAGACAAAGTTCAAAAAGATGAAAAAAAAACGAATAAAATCTGAAATTCCAAGTCTGGCAGCAATTCAGTTACTAAGCGTGGGCATGTACAAGGATGAAATTAATTTCCAGATCTGCTTTCAAAATCTGAATCTGATTCTTTTGAGATTCTTGTAATCTTTTAAGATAAGATTGATGGAGATTCACAATCTAAACAAGGGGGAATGTGATCTGCAAGATAGGATGAAAAAGGAAGGAATTGAGAGGCATTAAACAGGGAAAAACGTGACTATTCACGTTAGCCTTTGCTTTAGAATAGATATTCGATTTATGCCTTTTTTCTCTTGGTTGTTCTTGCATTTTCTGCATTTTTCCTTCTATATTTTCGTATTCTTTAAGAAGGACCAGGGATGGAGACTTGTTATGTTATTATTTCTTTGATTTCTACTTTCATTATGAATAGCTAAACTTCTTTTCTTGGTTGAGGGAAGCCGTGTTATCTGTTATTATGTGTGAGATGTTTCAATAAAGTTTATGTTATTGATGAACATTGAATATCTTCTGAATTACTTTTTCTAATTGAGTTGATTGATTTCTAGGTGCGCAACTAAGGATTAATTCGTTCAATAGCTAGAATAATGAAATATGATGTTCAGTTTCGTTAATCACGAGTAGTAATTAGGATTACCTTCTTTACATTAGAGTTGGAAATTCTAAGAAGATCTTCGCTTGATTGATTGTATGTCGTACATGTATTTCTCTTGCTAATTGGTTTCTTGATTCGTAAAGCTATTATTTAATTAAATTTACGATTTTATCTAGGTTGTTGTTTAATAAGAATGCTAGGATACATGTTTCTAGTCATTACACTTAAAAGAAACATCCCCAATGAATGTTTATTAGTGATTGAAATTTTATATCGAGGATCCATTTTAGCGTGATAACATTGGTGACCCGAAAACCAAGGTATTTCTCATTATATTTTCAGATCCAATTATTTCTTTATATTTTCGATTTTTCTTATATTTTCCTTAAATTGTCGTGAATCAAACCCCCCTAATTTTGTTACTTTGTTTTAGTTTTAAACTCGCTAACCTTTACCGTTAAAAATTCCTAATGGGAACGAAATCCACTTACCACTACTACATTAAATTGTATTAATGGAAGTAATTTCTTTTGAATTTGGTTGCAGGCGACAGCAATACCAAATTTTGGCGCCATTGTCGGGGAATTTCTTAACGGTTTTTGTTAGTGATGTTTTTGTTTTTTTTTTGTTTCAGTTTTGTTACTTTTGGTTACCTTGTCTTTTGTTTGTTTTAGTTTCATAACTTTTTCTAATTTTTCGATCTTTTAGCGGCATGGCTCACTATCAGTATGCTTTTGATTCTTATCTTTCGTATTATCCTTATTATGATAATGAGTTTCCATTTGTTTTGACTTCCAGGTTTGGCCATCAAGTGACAGATTTCATACCCTTAGTCGTGCAAGTATCGAGGGATGACCAACAAGCTAAGGTATGTGAAGTTTGCTCATTTTTGGGTTATTCTTTTTGTACGTGTTCCTTTTTGCAGGATACATAGTACAGATTCACTTCTCCACCGAGCTACTATGAAGAGCAGTCCTACTTCAAGCCAGAGCCTTCACCTCCACCATCTCCACCACAAGCTGATGAGATGTCTTTGGAGGAGATCGTAACAAGTTTGGAGACGAGCACTCTTCAATTCCAGCAGTTTAGACAACCATGTATGCCTCGACAACATCAAAATACAACATCCAATTCCGAAGGTAAAACTTCCTTGGAAGATGTAATTCAATCTTTGGCCACTAACACTTTGACGTTCTAGCGGGGTACTGAGGCAAGTATCCGAAATATTGAAAGTCAACAAAGGAATATTGAAAATCATCAAAGAAATATTGAAAATGAAATAAGCCAAATGGCAACTGTCATAAATCGATTGGAGGCACAAAATTTTGGAAATTTTCTAGCACAACTTGAAATCAATCCCGAAGAAAGTATGAAGGCTATCACATTGCGGATTGGTAAGGAATTGCAAGAATCACATCCAAAAATTTCCAAAAGAAAGGTAGAAGAAGAAGAAATGAAGGAGACATATGAAAAACCATAAATGACGCAAACATCTCTATAAAATATGGTTGTTCCACCCCCTTTTTCGAGTCAATTTGCCAAGGCAAAGAGGGAAGAGCAAAGGAGTTAGAAGAGGAAGAGATTATAGTTCGAGAAAAGATGGAGGATGTGCAACCTCCTAAGGTAAGTGATGCAATTCATGTTATCGCTAACCGAATTTCGTTTCCTTTTCTTAGTTGTTTACAAGTAAAAGAAGAAGAAGAACAAGAAGAAGAAAAACCGCTAATCACATATGAGTTGAACGAGCTGTGGGCAAGCGAGCTGAAGATCAAAGGTGGCAAGCAGGATGTTGAGTCTCCACAACTATTGGCATTACTTTTACAAAGACCATCTTGGTGTGAGAAGGGCGATGCCTGAAAAGACGAGTGGACATTAGAGTATAATGGTGAAACGATGAAGTTCCACTCATCAGAAGTCATGGAGCATCGTGCTGATAAAGAGCCTACTTCAAGGGAAGGTGCTCCAAGCTCCTCACAAAGTTTGAGCATGCTTCCTATTGGACTCAAGCATCCATTCGATAATGGATGATGTACATATGCCAAGGGTCAAGCTTATGACCTTTGATAAGCGCTTAATAGGAGGCACCTCATTCGTATCCCTTCTTTTATGTGTTTTTTTAGCAATTTTCTTTTATTTTCATTTTTAGGTTTAATTCAGTTCAATTAGGAATTTAAATTCACATTTTTATTTATGTTATTCTAATTTTCATCTTTTCTTTTTAAAATTAAAAGAAAAAAAAGAAATTTTTTTTTGCAATTTTTGGTTGTCTCCCGCCGCCCCTGTTTTCCTCCTCTCTTTTCCCTCTTTTGTTTTCATCGAATTTTTCCTTAGTGTTTCAATTTGTAGCTGCTGCACATCACCACATCTTAGACTTTCAATCCTAGTTGCTAGCCACTCAATTCCACTCTCTCCTAGTTTTCATCGACAACCACCCAATACCCTAACTTCTGATTTTGTGGCTTGCATTGATTGTCTTGTGCCATTGCAGGTTATTTTTCACAAAACTAGCACAATGACAAGGAAGAAGAGCGATTCTCGTAGGCTAGCCACTCCAATACATTTTGCTACTACTTTTCCTCCACAATTGGAACACAATTGGATGGCCTATTGGGAGCATGAAGGATTTCACCCGCCACATTCGCCAACACCTTGATTTCGGCACTTCCATAATAAAGAAGCTTTCTTTCACCTTTTCCTTTATATTTATGCTTCTTTAACATTGAGGACAATGTTGGTTTAGGTGTAGGGGAAAAACATTGTAGTTTTGGTGTGTGAATATTTTTCGATTTTTGTGTGGTTCTTATTGAATTTTGAATGTGGTTATGCATGTTAAGCCATGAAGCTTTGCCATATTAGTTTGGATGAGGTTGAGTATATGCATGAAATTAAATTGGACTATGTGAGTTTTAAGGTAAATCATGTTGATTGATTGTAATAATTGATCTTATAGACTTAGTCAAAATTTTGACATTTGAGTGATGAGGTAACGTGTGAAATTGAAGTGAATTCTTGAATTGAACCTGTGAGCAAAATTTGAGCCTAAATGACATCATCTTTATGTCATGCTATTTCTTTGAATTGTGTGAGGCTCTTCTATTCATGTTGCCTTCAAAACTTGCACGGAACCGATTTGAATTTATTCGATTACATGGGATATACACATGATTAAGGCCTTCCTTGTTTTTAATCCCTTTAGCTTAAAAATGACCCATCTACTTATTTTCCCTTGCAAACAATTTTGAGCCTTTATCTTGTTTTTTTCAATCAATCACCTTATTATAAAATCCAAAAACCTCATTAGCCTTACCTTATCACAAGTTGAATGAAGCATTGAGTAATTTGGGACTTTTGTTCTATATTGTGTTATGAGATATTTTTATAAGTACTTCTACTCATGAGTTTACTATTTTCTCTTGTTTTTATTGTTTTACCTTGTTCTTAGCATTATTCGAAAATAAAAAAAATGGAAAAAGAAAAAAGAAAATAAAATAAAAGAAAATGGAAAAAAGAAGAAGAAAAATCAGGAAAGAAAAGAAAAGAAAAGAAGAATAAAGCATAGTAGCATGAGTTAGTATGAGTGGTTGTAACCTTTGTGTGTCATGTATTTATCTCAGAATTTTAAGTTGAGTATTCCTTTTACTTGATACTTTGTGAATGCTTGTGATTAAACTTTTTCCATTTTTACCTCACCTGTGAACCTAGCCCCATTACAACCCTGAATAAAGTCCTTATGATCTTTTAGCTTATGTGATCTGAATGAATGATAACTGGTGAAATTGCAAGCCTATGGTAGTGCAATATGTAGAGAGAGATTGAGAGAAACACTTTGCCCTCAAACACTTGAGTGTAAGAGCGAAATCTGTGAGAAGAATTCATTTTGGTTTCATATTTTCCTTTGAACAAAGATGTCTTATTTTAACTTCGTTTATTTGCATTGGTGAAAAACGATTATGATATGTGCTACAACTTAAGTCTTATTGGCCCAAGTTAAAGGATTGTGTGTACTTAATCTTATGAAAGATGAATTGACTTAGTGTAGTGGTTTAACATGTTTGCTCGAGGGCGAGCAAAGGTTTGGTGTGGGGAAATTTGTTAGGTTATCAATTTGCACTTATTTTGTACTTAATTCTCTTTAATGTGTTGAAATTATTATTCAAAATTAATATAATTGTCTTATAATTGTTTGTAGATGATTTTCAACACCTTAGAGACGAAATTGAATCAAAAAGATGAAAAAGAAATGAAGAAAATCCAAAATTCCAAGTTTGGCAGCAATTCAGTCATGAAGCGTGAGCACGTGTAAGGTTGAAATTAATTTCCAGATCTGTTTTCAAAATCTGAATCTGATTCTTTTGAGATTCTTGTAATCTTTTAAGATAAGATTGATGGAGATTCACAATCTGAACATGAGGGAAACGTGATCTGCAAGATAAGATGAAAAAGGAAGGGATCGGGAGGCATTAAATAGGGAAAAATGTGACTATTCACTTTAGCCTTTGTTTTAGAATAGATTTTCGATTTTTGTATTTTTTCTCTTGGTTGTTCTTACGCTTTCTGCATATTTCCTTCTATATTTTCGTATTCTTTAAGAAAGACCAGGGATGGAGACTTGTTATGTTATTATTTCTTTGATTTCTACTTTCGTTATGAATAGCTAAACTTCTTTTCTTGGGTGAGGGAAGCCGTGTTATCCGTTATTATGTGTGAGATGTTTCAATAAAGTTTATGTTGTTGATGAACATTGAATATCTTCCGAATTACTTTTTCTAATTGAGTTGATTGATTTCTAGGTGTGCAACTAGGGATTAATTCGTTCAATAGCTAGATTAATGAAATATGACGTTCAGTTTCGATAATCACGAGTAGCAATTAGGATTACCTTCTTTACGTTAGAGTCGGAAATTCTAAGAAGATATTCGCTTGATTGATTGCATGTCGTACATATATTTCTCTTGCTCATTAGTTTCTCGATTCGTAAAGCTATTATTTAATTAAACCTACGATCGTATCTAGGTTGTTGTTTAATAAGAATGCTATGATACATGTTTCCAGCCATTACACTTAAGAGAAAACATCCCCAATAAATGTTTATTAGGAATTGAAATTTTATATCGAGGATCCATTTTAGCGTGATAACATCGGTGACCCAAAAACCAAGGTATTTCTCAGTATATTTTCAGATCCAATTATTTCTTTTTATTTTCGATTTTTCTTATATTTTCTATAAATTGTCGTGAATCAAACACCCCCCGCCCAATTTCGTTACTTTGTTTTAGTTTTAAACTCGCTATCCTTTACCATTAAAAATTTCTCATGGGACGATATCCACTTACCACAACTACATTAAATTGTATTAACGGAAGTGATTTCTTTTGAATTTGGTTGCAGGTGACAGCAGTACCAAAATCATGCGGGCAAGCTTAATGGAATACTATAAAGTTAAAAGATTCTTGAGGTTTTTAGTTAACATTTATTTTATTCAAAATTGAGGAGATGTAGAAAGAGTATGTAGAAAGATGTGCTATATATAGGCCGGCCAATTCTAAAGTACAACCTTATGAATTATACTCAACTTTACCTATATCTAGTGAATCATATTTAAATCTTTTGATGGATTCTATTTTGGGTTTACCTAGGTTAAGGAATGACAAGGAATATGTCTTTCTAGTGGTGGATAAATTTTTTAAAAAGACATTTTATTATATGTTATAAAACCAATGATGCATCTTGTATTACTAAATCATTTTTCATAGAGATTATCAAATTGCATGGCACTCTTAGAACTATTATTTTATATAGGATACCAACTTCATAGCAAAAGTTAAGAACTAAGTTGTTGTTCTCTACAACTTGTCATCATTAAACCAATGATCAAACTTAGATGGTGAATAGGAATCTTAGAACTTGGAACAGACTTTACTTTTCATTGAGTTTTCTTATAATAGGACTATCTATAACGTTATAAGATATTCTTTGTTTATGTCTATTCCTTTAGGTGAAAGCTTGGGTGTTAAAAAGAAAGCTGATTGGTGAAGAAGTTTCATGAGCTTGTAAGGATGAACGATAAGAAGTGGACTCAATGATAGATTGATCAATCTAATAAGGGGAGAAAAGAAGATTAAGTTTAGGCACACTTAAGAAAACAGAGGTTTTGGCAAACGCAAGTCTAAGTTGTAACCAAGAGGAGATAGACCTAAGTCATAGAAAAGTCAACAATAATGCTTACAAAATGGACTAGCCAATATAGTTGGAGATACAAAGCTTGAGAGTCAAATATTGTACGCTAGAACTGAATGATTAGAAACTGAAGGCAGAGTTGGATCCGCTAGACGAACGAAAGGATACGAAAAGGGTAAGAAACATGGATACCAACAGAGAGTTGGGTTTTATAACTCAAGAAGAACAATAGAACAAAAGATGAAAGAAGGATAATGCTTTGATGGACAAACATCTTGTAACACCTTACTCTTGCAAGATACGTACTTGACATCCTGAGTGATATCCAGGTACGTACCCCATGAGGGTGGCATGCTAGAACAGTCAACGATCGAACTCATTACAAATTTTTTAAAAAACAATGTACGCATATGCGGACAATCAATAATCAATTCCAGCTCGTTTTATTCATAAACATTTTCAGTCACAAGAATCATAATCATTATACAACTCATCAAAATTGCAACGTGGCTTTTCAAGTCTAGTGAAGATCTCAAGTTAAGCAAACTGGAGTTAGCCACTACATTTGAGTAAAAGATAGACCAAAATTGGATCAATTAGTGACTATGATCATATGATATATTGAATGTATTCGAAAAGCTGAGAAGAATATTTTGAATACTTAAGGTAAATCTTACATATCATGAAGGTAGAAATAATTATATGCCAAGTTTAATAAGAGTGAATTTTAGCATGATCGAATTAAAAGAGTTTAGAGTAAAGATCCTGAAATGGTGAAATTGATTAAAAAAAGTTAAGATAAATACATATTATGAATTTAAATTGAGAAATGAAACATTGTGGTTAAAACAGAGATTATGTGTGCCTAATGATTTATGGAAGGAAATTCTAGAGGAAGCTCATATGGCCGCCTATGCTATGCATCCTGGTACAACCAAGATGTATAATACATTGAAGCAGCTGAAAAACTGAGTAATTCCATTGGTGAAAGCCCTTTGGAGAAGTCACTCGACTGAGGAAGCAACTTGAGAAACAGAGGATCATATGAGGAGACAATATCCCTACCTATTTGAACAATCAGGTAAGAATTTCGAGGATGAAATTCCTTTTAGGAGGGGAGAATTGTAACATCTCGTTACCCATGTTAAAGCTAGAATAGTGTATATGAGAAATTACTGAGAAATTAGAAAGTACATATCATGCTTATGCAAAATATGGCATATACATACACGTGAATATGAGTTTTGCACATTAAAATGACTGTACATGCATTCATTGACATTTTCGGGTATAATAAGTTTATAAATGTGAATTGTGGATTTTATTGGTCATGAAAATTAAATTGGAGTGTATTAAAAATTGATTCAACAATGTTGGTGATATTTTGGATATTTTGAAAATTTGGGGTATTTTGGACTAAGAAAAATGTTGACATAAGAGACAAATGGTTATGTGACATGCGGAAGCCTCAAATGGATGACAAATGGCTCACATGTATCGGTGACATGTGGCTGTGAATTATTGAATAATAAATGTAGTCACGTTTTTATTAAGGAAATTTCTGCAGCTCATGTTCTTCACCGTAAACACCAACATCACCAAGCTTTCTCTTTTTGTTCATCCAACACCAAAATAGCTAATTTCTTATGTTTGTGAATTTTGCTATTGAATCTTACATCAAAGGAAGCACTTCAATCCATATATCGTGTTGTTTCTCTTTATTTTCATTGTTCTCCATCCACCGAAAGGGTTATAGGTATTGTAAATGATTTTGTTTGATGATGTTTGGGTGTTTGGAAATGGATTCATGCATGAGTGGGGTAGAAGAAGCAATTTTAGTGATAATTAGTGAAATAGAAATTGGGTATAAAGTGTGATAAATGATTGTGAAAATTGGAGTAAAATTGAAATGCAAAAAATCTGATGAAGTTATGTGAATATGTTCTGTTTTTGATGTATGTGTTTAATCTAGAATTTTGGATTTGTTTGTGTTGAGCTGGAGCTGAAATGGAAGTAGAAAAGATGATTTATGCATAAGATGTGTTGGTTGAAAAAGGTAGGAGTTTGAAATCTGGAAAAAAATGAAAGAAGAAGAAAAAAATTGCAGTTCGTAATTTATCATGCACAAGGAGAAGAAAGAGGAAGTGTACAATCGTGCATCTACTCTGCACATCTGACTGGAAAGCACGATCATGCACATGAAGGCTACCGAAGGGAGACTATTTTGAACATCCTTCATTCATTTTGTTATAACTTCTTCTCCTGACCTCCAAATGACATGGGATTTGAACCAAAAAACTCATAACACATCATTCTTTATCTCCACCAAAATTTATAGCCATGTGAATTATTATGGAAGAGATTGATTGATGAGTTTAGGAAGAAAATGTTGAGGTGTGCTGGAAATTGATAATTGGAATGTTTTTACTAAACATGTTTCGATATTTTGGCCATATTTTGATCTGTATGCGTCCAAATGAGATGATTTTTATTTAGATTAAACTAGAGACATATGGATACAAATTTTTCGAAGAAATAGATTTTAAATTCTGTCTCTAAGAATTTCTGAATCTAGTTTGAAGTTGAGTAAAGAGAACTATTGTAGTTTAAGAACAGTCCGAAGTAAATTTAGTATAAATTTTGGAATTCTAAATCAAATTGTATGATCTGGTGTCATTAGAAACTTAAGACACAAGAGAAAAATGTTTTAGAAGGAGTTGTTGCTTAATTATTTCATTTTCCTTATCAGAATGATCAAGTAAAATGGACCTGAAAGTCTGTTGTTAGAAAAATCTAGAAAGATCAATTGGGTTATGAAATTAGTTTCAGATTATTTTATTGTGGTCTAAACTATTAGCCCCGGAATTTTTTTTATTTATTATTATTTAATTAAGCATGATTAGGTTTAAGCATGATTAGATTGAATTAAGTGACATTAATTAGAAAGATAGCATTAATTAAGTTAGGTAGCATGACTTAAATGAAATTAATGTGTTAGTTGGTTAGTTGGGCTTAAGTTGAGAATAAAAGAAGGATAGCCTTAAAAGACTAATGGGCTTGAAGCTTGAATGAAGAAATGG
>JAOSBM010000009.1:19312672-19322820 GCA_027568955.1 Erythroxylum tenue | reverse complement strand
GGCTCATACTTCACAGTTTTGTACAGTCAATTATTGAATCTGTGGTCTGCCATTAAAAGTTTGGCACCAAAATGACATCGGATCTTAATCTATAGGTAGAATTTCCAGAAAATAATTGAAGGGAAACTTATCTTCGAATTGAAATTTTCTCTTAATCTTGATATGTACAAGTAGGAAGTTGCTTATGTACATTAACTTCATTTTAGTTCAAATCAGGAATTTGATTTACATAACGTAAGGATATTATGCAATCGGCAATAGAAAATGCAGGAATGGTTCTTCATCTTTTGTTAGTTTCCAACTCCAATAAAAACAACAACAAAAAAGCTACGTTCTTCCCTGAAGACTCTTTTAATCTTTTAGCATAGCATCTTTATCCAAGGTGCTGATTTTCTGATCAAATACATCTTTCCGTCCTACCTTTGCAGTCAAATTTGGATCGAGCATCTTTTTCATTCCATCAGAAATCTGCACATCTCAAGAAGAAACTCAGAAGTCAATTTTCTCAAAGTATCCACCAAATTGAAATGAAAACCAGCTTCCAATATTCCTCAATGTCTGCTTTTGAACGGTATGTCCATTTCAGCTATAAATCTTAGCTTTTCTTTCTTTCTTAGAATGTGTTCCACAAATAATATTAAATATTCCATTTATTCCGATTTCATTCTAAGAGAAATGTGCAAGTTCACTCTCTCAGAATTATTGCAAATTAATGAAAAAGTTTTTTGTATCGATTATCCAACTCCCTGAGCTCGATGGAAACATCTGAAAGCGAGGTTTACCTCAAAAACCTTAATGGATCTGCATTTCCCTTCCACACGCACTTTGTAACTTTACTTTTTTGGCTTATAAAACTTCCAATAGGATTAACATTACAATGTCTAAGTAGCTAGTTGATAGCTCTTCTGTTTTGATTTGTAATCTAACTACAAGAAGGATACGAATGGACTTAAGCCTATTTACATCTGTTATCTTATCATACAGCAAGCTGCAACTGAATAGGGTAGTTCATGATGGCGAAGACATAAGAGCATAAGTTGGTTCTGATTGGAATGTGATTTACGCTAAGATATTGTACTTATACTTACTTATCTCTATGTTGGCTGTTGATATGAATTTCTTTGAGACGTAAATTGGTGGCTATTGAAGCAGAAAGCAACGTCATTATTGTTCAAAGTTGACACTTCCTTATAAGAAACACTTCCACAAATAATGTTTCAAGTAATGTAAACTGTATGATTAAAGTAGGTTGGTTGTAGAATCCCTGATTGAAATCTCTTAGTCTTCATAACCTAAGTCTGTGGTGCCTTTTGGTCCATCCTCTCCGCACCCAAAACAGCAAAGTTCGTTCTTGTGTCGAAAACTACTACTACTAGCTACGACCACCCCTTCTTAAATGATTAGGTTAGAATGTATATAACATCACGATCCCTTTCAGCTTATAACCTGCTTGTACTCAGAACTAGTGAAATGCATATATAGATGAATTACATATATATATACACAAGGGGTTTAACTCCATAATTCATCTATATTTCTACAACTATTTCCTTCATTTTTTTCCCCGGAATGGAAATGGGTCAGATGTTTCAATATCAATTAACAGTTTATTGTTATCCTTTTCTTCTGTTTGATTGTAATAATGCAGTCCCAAACTCAATCCATCAGGAAACATGGCAATGCGTAAGGTGTCGGAACTAGCACTTTGCCTCATCTACCAAGCCTTAGTGTGTGCTCATCAGGAGAGTAAATATGGACATAGACATCACACGTACCTGTTGTGACAGTCCACGAACAAATCAATTGGTATATTAGGTCTATATCCAAGATTCCATCAGTTTAGTGACCAAGAAATTAGGTCGATCTTAAACCGGTACCTTTCTTTTCTACTACTTTTCTCTTGTCCAATTCAGAATAAGTTCAAGCAGCATATTGTATTCTTCTTATATCTAATCAAAGAATACATCATTAAATATTTGATTGCATATACTTAGTCGTAGCCTGACTGCTTGAGGCTTACATACACCCACCTATCCCTTTCTTCTGCAAAGCTATGTATTGCACAATGTGGATGTGTCAGTGTAAAATGGAGAGGTACAGAGAGGGTGAAAGAGGCCAAAGAAGAAGAATGACATGATTAGGAGCAGATGCGCATGCTATGAGATTACGATTCCTTCATTATTTTTTAGTCCAATTGCTCGTAGATGTCCAGACATGGGGCTACAGTGCCATGCAACTGTAGAAAATTTTACTGTATTATGCAAACACCTGCAGAAACTCTGATAACCCTGAAATTTTCTTCTGAAACTCTTAGCCTGGAATTTGCAGGGAAAAATAACAGAGTTTCCTGGAATTTAATTAGCCCATTTCTTAATGAATAACGATTTGTACGGTGGTTTGCCTGTTGTAAAAGTTTTGAGCAGCAATGTATCATGAACTATTCGTCAAATAATTAAGTAACATTATTAGATGATTCACAAAACTAGAATGCAGCCGAGTTGCACAATCTTGTAAGATCGTGTGAAAGAGCATCGATTCATTGGAATTTATCAAACTCCCAATTCCTAAATGTATCAAGGATTTAAGGTATAAGTAAATTCAGTTTTTGACATATATCCTCACTATTATTTTGCAATGGTACTCCATCCTGAATTTGGAAACAATTAATATTCAACTTGATATATATAAAAAAAGAGTACTCCATCCATTTAACAAGGTTGGACTTTGGATAAATATATAAAGAAAAGTTCAATAAGTTTGGATGAGGAGTCAAAAAAGCTACTCCCTCTCATTCAAAATAAGTGTCGTTTTAGAGAAATACACACTTATTAAAAAAGTTAATAAAATATCTGATATATTCTTATTAATTATATGTTAAAATGTCTTAAAAATATAATCTATGTAATTAAGATGTGAGAGAAATTAAAGGGTAATTTTGGAAGTAAAATCATAAATATGCATAAAAAGTCACAAACGACACTTATTTTGAATAATTAAAATCCCTCTAAAACGACACTTATTTTAGATTGGAGAGCGTATTACATAACTAGATGACCCATTGTTTCAATTACCGCTTATCACAAAAGATAGGCAACATGCACAAGTTTTTTATGAAGATTCAATGAGAAAAGGAGCAATAATTATGTTATAAAGTATATTAAACACGACAGCTTGATCCAATTATTCCCCTAAAGATTGATTTTAATTGATAAGTCAGAAGAAAAGAGGAGGAGGCATAGAATAGTCAGCAGGCTATAGAGAAAGGAAGAGTATAGCTAGGTTTAGGCTCAATAGGTGAAACTGATGAGGTGATAAAGAAGGGCACGTGAGTTTTAGGTAAAGAAAACTCTTTTTTGGTATGATAACTTGTCCTTTTATGGAGATCTCAGGAAAATTAAAAGAAAAAAAGAAAACAAAGATATATGCAAATATTGTAATCACACTCGAAAACTAAGTTGAATAAGCGATTGAATGGGACGAAGGTGTGATAAATTTGCATGGACCACTACGTCGTCCTTTCTCTTCTTTGGTTGTGTTGTGTGTGAAATGAATGGGCATTAAATGGAACGCGCATGCCTTTCCTTTCTCTGGCTGTATACGGCTTCCTTCCCCTACTATGTATCAACACATGCACTGTTGCTTTCTCATGCTAAATGAAAAAGATGAAGAGGGAATTTATAGTAACCATTAAAATCCTATTCCTTTCTTTGTCAAGATGGGGTAGTGATGCCATTGAAATCCATCCAGGATCAAACTGCTGGGACTGAAATAGTATGGCATTTACGTAGGCTACTTAAAGACCCTCCCCAACCAAATACCCTAATATCTTTGAGTCTAGATCTTCTGTTCAGTTTTATGGTATTTTATTCTGTCTCACGTGTGACCTACATAAATAAATAACTGAGATTTGTGAGACAGAATAAGACATCATAAAAATTAGACTGAGGATCTTGTCCCAATATCTTTTCACCTCCACTTCTCATGGTTTGGCTTGGAAATAAGTGAGAATTAGGTCCATATAACTAAGATTTGCTTGTTACATAACAACATATTATAATGATTAATGGACTAATAATTCTTCTGAATGCTGGTTAAAATAAGTTTTAATGTAAATTTGTTTTCAAAAGCTAGTTTTTCTTTTCCCTTTGTGGCCAAATTTTAATAATTAAAACTTCCCAAATGGCCATCTTTTATGTTACTATGTTTGATGGGCAATTTATTTCGACTTGATATGTTAATTTTGGCAATTAATTTTTTTAAAAGGCTGCTACCTAATAAGCTAATGGTAAAATCAATTGAAATGTTAATTTTTGAGTTGATATTATTTATCACGAGGGTTGTGGTGGAGTGGCACGGGCTCCTCTATCCTTAATTAAAATCACGAGTTCGAGTCTTGAAAATAGAATCACTTTAAAAACTCGTGAGGGAGAGCTTTATTACCAAAAAAAAGTCTTATCCGACTCGAGTCCGAACTAATCGGTTACTCGTATGGTGCCAAATACTTGGTAGTTTAATAAAAAAAAAATATTCGTCATGGGTCAAAATTTTCACAACAGCACTTAGTCCATGGGCTAGAAATATATATAAGTCCAGGGGATGTGAGGCCCAAACTTGGGGTATTTTAAAGAGAAAAGTGGGGCTTGCAAGATCAGTGCTTAGAAAAGAAATTTTACAGAACAATTGTAGAAGTCAGAACGAGAGATTTAAGGAACTGTGAGTATAAATGTGTGAATTTGATGAGCCTCGACGTTAGGTTTAATGTTATTGGTAACGCTTAATGTGTTTGTGGAAATTAATGATTCTACCATGGATCATTACAACAGCGCCTGTTAATTATGTGCAGATTCGGTAAAGTTGCTTGCCATTCAGATTCAGGTGCTCCGGCTTAGATCACTTGGATATTACAAGCTTGAGTGCTTCAATCTACAATCCTTCGTAGTATTCAGGGAAAACAAATTACCTGACACAATGCCAATCATTAAAGCAATCCATGAGCAGAAATTAGGGATAAGATCTTCTGTTCAGTTTTATGATGTCTTATTATGTCCTATTAATCTCAACCATTTATTTATGCGGGTTCCATGTTTATTTATGCGGGACTCACACAAAACCCACATAAATAAATGATTGAAATTCATGGAATAAAATAAAACACCATAAAACTGCACAGAAGATCTGAACTCGAAATTAGAAACTTCAATGAATGAAGTACTTTGAAAATATGAGTTAGTTAGTTTTTATTTTTGTTTTTAAAAATTAAAAAGTACAACAAAAGTAAAATTGAACGCCCATAAATTTAAAAATAAAAATTAAAAAGTACAACGGAAGGAAAAGTGAAGGCCATAAATTTTCTATTAACTAGGGTCTGGAACACTTTTAGACCATAAAACTAGAGACTGCAAACTTCTCCATTTCTACCCTACCTTGCAGATCTTCTTCTGCGAATGATCAGATGGCAAAAAAAACCAATATCCAGGAAAGAGTGTGGCTAAAATATCAGCGTTTCCCAGAGAATGATAAACAAAACGAGGCCAACCAGAACATTTCCAATGTACACAGGTGGACTTTGTTCATGGCCTGATGTAGGAGTTTCAAAACGAATGTATAGACTCTTCCTATCATCGCCACGTGACCTATTTGATCCCAACTTTGTAGCTGGTTCTGCAGTGATAACTCTGGCCATTCCCCTGTCCTGTTTTGGAGCCACCACAGAGCTTCTCTTAGGAGTAAGCTCATCGCCACGTGACCTATTTGATCCCAACTTTGTGGTTGGTTCTGCAGTGATAACTCTAGGAATTTCCCTGTCCTGTTTTGGAGCCACCACAGAGCTTCTCTTAGGAGTAAGCTTAACTGCAGTATCATCCCTTGTAGCATCTCTAGCCTGTAAAACGAAATCACTTGAAGTTTAAATAAATGGATACATGCAGATGGTTTCCTTGACCTGGAAAGTTGCAGCTCAAGTTCTTTACCTTTTCACAAACTGCGACGGATGCTCCCCCTTGCAATTGAATTCTTCGGGAAGAAACTTCCTCCTCTCCTACAAGGTTTTGGTAGCCTGCTTGATGCTCATGTTTGTAAATCCTTGAACCAGATGGATTCATTCCCAGAATTCCTTCATCGTAGTAATCACCTGGTTCAACAACCATTGAATCTGCCCATTCCTCCTCATTGGTGTAAACTTGAGGGTCACTACCGAAGCCACTGTTTAGTGATGGTAAGAGATCATCAATGGAAATACCCTGAAATCAAAATCATCAACAGGATACCCATCGGCTCGAAGCAAGTATAACTCAAAACTAAACATGAGGTATGCTGTGTCTCACCTCAAGATTTCCATGCTGTGCTATTGGATTTTCAAAATCAAACGAGAAAAAGCTACTAGGTCCACCTTCCTCATGCGGTGAACTTACATTCTGTGAATATGCTTTGTCCTTCAACTTGCAGAGAACAAAAGCTCTCTGGCCAAAGTTAAAGAAAATGTGATAAGAGAACTTGACATTCTGAAAAGCATTTAATTTCTAAGTAAAACAACTCAAACGGGTAACAGAAAAGCGAGGACAGAATATGACAGAAGAATCCAATCGTAAATGAAACAAAAAATTACATTCCCAGTTCAATTGCAGTCAGATGGTAGCTTCAGACACCAACCTGGTTTGGAAGTGTGGTTTTAGTCTGGTACTCGTGAATGACCCAGTCGGTCCTCGTAGGTTTACAATCACGCCCTTCTTTTATATGGAAAACCAAAGTCCTCTTTGTCCCTATCACCTCCTCTGTGCGTTTAGCTTTCACATCACGAATTTTCCCAGTGACTTTCCAGAATCCACAGTTGGTTGTCCTGTTGGCTCTGTTTCTGTTCTTATACTCAAGTCTACAATAAAAGTACCAAACTTGATCCTCCGACCACATAAGTGAACGATCTACAGTTAATCCACAGTAGAAATTTATATGTTGATCAAAATCTGGCAAGAAAACGAGGAACTTGATGAAGTTTGATAAATTGGATAGCACCTACCTGGTAATTCCCAGGGCTCCACTCGGGTGAGATCAACCTCGGAGATTACATGATCGACGCGGGAATCGTGACCATCCATTTTCAGCTTTAGGTAATGGTTGATGATTTCTTCATCGGTTGGATGAAATCTGTATCCGACCAGTTGTTCATCCATAGCCCGAAAAGCTCCAACTTTGGCCTAATTTGACAGAAGCTGTAAAAGGAGACTACAGATACAACAAGAGCTATCTATCTTTGGTTTGGAAGGAAATTTGGCCTTGAAAAGTATTTCATTCCTCTTCCTAAAACAGGGACCAAGGCGAGATTGATCAAGATCAAATACTCAGCTAGTAGAGATAAAGACACCAGTTTGATAACTAGAACATGAAAGCCATTGAACGGGAGCTTTAAGTGGATGGATGGAGTAGAGACGAAGATGTTTTGTTTTTTGTTTTTTATAAAAAGAAGACAATATTCAGTAAAATGGCATTGACTTGGACTCGCATCAATTTCAGTCCTTACAAAGACAAGTCGGTAAAAAAGAGAGGATATTGAGCCAAAAGGCCTCAACAAAGGGACAAGATCTTTTGTCTAATTTTATGGTATTTTATTGTGTCCAGTAAATCTCAGTCATTTATTTATGTGAGCTCCACGTTTATTTATGTGGGGTTTATGTGAGACCCGCATAAATAAATGGTTAAGATTCATTGGACACAATAAAACACCATAAAATTGGACAGAGAATCTGAACTCCTCAACAGCAAAGAGAAGTGGTTCCCACAACTGAAACCGTGTCCGATTCTTCCATCCGTGCTATTTCTTTCGTAGAAATCCCACCTATCGCAGTTGCCTCGAAACCCGTAAGGTACATATGTTCTAATATGGCTGGATTACGAATGTGTAATTCTTTAAGAATTAAGAATTTGTGTCGGAGGTTCAGATTTATTTGATGTCAAAAATTTATTATCCATTATTTAAATCATCGTTGCGTTGTCAAATCATTAAATAAATTCTTGAAATATGTAATTTAGAGACATACTTAGGGATGAGCATTCAGGCGAATCGGGCCAAATTTTTGCTGTTCGAGTAAAGCCCGAATTACTAAAAATTTTTTCCATCTTATCCAACTCGAACTCGAAATTTAATTACCCAAACTTACCAAGCCAGAACCCAAAATTTTATTAAATAAATCATTAAATAAATTCATTAAATTTTATTAAATAATGAGTTGCGTTGTCAAATCATTAAATAAATTCTTGAAATATGTAATTTAGAGACATACTTAGGGATGAGCATTCAGGCTAATCGGACCAAATTTTTGCTGTTCGAGTAAAGCCCGAATTACCAAAAAAAGTTTCCATCTTATCCAACCCGAACTCGAAATTTAATTACCCAAACTTACCAAGCCAGAACCCAAAATTTTATTACCCGAACGTACCCGGCCCGAACCCAAAATTTTATTACCCGAACATTACCCGAAATGACGTTCTGCTCAGCAAATGTCGCGAGAGGGGGGAGAAGAGTTAGAAGGGCAAGACCTAATTCGGGTAATTGGGTAACCCGAATTTTTTTCGGGATTACCCGTCCCAAACCGAAAATATTTCGAGTAATACCGGCCCGACCCGATTGACCCGTATTTTAATATTTTATTACCCGAATTAATTCCCGGCCCGAATAATGCCCACCACTAAACATACCATATTAAAAGAGTTTAACGTACAGAACCTTCTTGGCTAAGGACATGCCAGATTAAAAGAGTTTAACGTACAGAACCTTCTTGGCTAAGGACTCTCTTGGCTTGCATTAGATAGGTTGCTTTTTGTCCCTAGTTATGTGATCATTTTTCCAGCATGGTCTGTACTTCAGACTCTGTGTCGAAATGCATTAATTGCTTCGCGGTGAAGCATTGGCAGTAAGGTTTTATGCCAGCACCTGTTACGCAATAAGAAGTAATATAAGAAAAAAAATAAGAAAGAAAAAACGCATAAAAACAAGAATATAAGAGAAAAACTAATTTTTTAAAAACCGGATCAAAAGTTGAAACCGTAAAGATAGAGGTTTAAGGTTTAAAGTTTAAAAGGCTCAATTGGAATTAAACTGTTATCAAACCGGCTAAAGATCAAATAAAATTAAAGAATTTGAAATATTATTGAAATAGATTGTTCTTATCAATCGAAAATTGAAAGTTAAATTAAAAAAGTTGTTAAATAAAAATTAATTTATTTATTTTAGTTTATAGTAACTTATTAATTTACAAAAATTAATCAGTTAATTAATAAATTAATTGATTTTTAATAACAAGAGTTATTAAAATAAATTAAACCGAAAAGTTAAAAATCAAATTAAAAAGTTGGACATTTTAAATTTGTAATATTGAACTAGCTGAACCAATTGGATTTTTTAATCATTGGAAAAAATAATAAAAAAGAAAAGAATATAAAAATTTATGTGATTAGGTGAATTTACATGCCTTACTTCAATAGAAACAGAAAATTTTTATTATTGTAAGAAAAATGTTATATAGAAAATAGATAACAATAACATTATACAATCTCTTTCAAAAAGTTTCTCCAAAGATTTTCACCAAAGTCTTCTAAGATTCTCTCTTACAAAAATTAGAATTTTCTTTAAGAAATCTAATTATAGGAAAACCGAAAACTTTATCATAATAAAATCTTAAGTTATTAATGTTCTATTTCTACATAATTTAAAGTCGCTAAAACTCTATTCTATAGATACCTGATAATATTAAAAACCTATCTCCAAAGTCTAAGGTTATGGAAGTTTTATTTCATTAGAATTCAAGACTAAGCATGGTATTAAAGCTTGGGTCTAAACTTGTCGCATCTATGTTAACAAATTCTACTTAGTTTGATTGAATATTAGGCTGGCTTGGAAATTTTTAATTAAAAATTCAGTTTTGGACTCAGCTCGATCTTGGATGTTTAGTTTGGCACGATTTGAAGCATAAAAAATTTATTTTTAATTAAATTAAATAATTATATAAAATTAAAAAAATGAAGAAAATTTGGGCTTAGTTCGAGCTCAATTGAGCTTCGGGCTGCTGAAGCCTAATCAAGCTCCGGCTCAGGCCATTAATCCGAGGCTCATTTGGGCCTCGAGTTGTTTTTAGGTTGGGCTTGGCCTACGGTGACCC
>JAOSBM010000009.1:19297463-19311308 GCA_027568955.1 Erythroxylum tenue | reverse complement strand
GCTTCACATAATCATTGCAGGTTGATGAGAAGTGCATCAATAGGTGAAGAGAAGTGCTTCACAGAATATTTTGAAAATGGGGAGAAGTGCTCCATTCAAAAAAATTTGAATTAAGAGGGAATGTTGGAAATAAATTCAAATTTTTAGAGTTGTTTAAATTCCTTTAGAATAGGTCTTAGATTATCTTAGAGTAAATATTAGATTATCTTTTATCTTGTCTTATAAGCTAGATTTAGTGGCTGAAAAATTATTTAGTTGTTGGTATTTTATTTATATAAGGCAATCAAGTTCAATAATAAAATAATGAGTGTGTTTACGTATTGTTTAAATTCCAACATCTTTCTCATGACTAAGAATAAATATTCGATCTTCCCAATCGTATCTTTTTAGCTGCCTAATAGTCTTCTTTGCCCTATAATTAGCTATACCATATTGATCTTTCTTCCTAACCTTTTTTATCTCCTAAACTAGAGTTTTTAGCTGCTAAACATTAGTTCTAGGCTAGTAACACCTTTGAACCAATGTTGCTCATTATTGACCTTAGCACGTACTTTTCATATGTTTGTTTTAATATATGTCACTCCCTAAGTACTATATTTTTAAAGGTTATCATAAACGTTTTACTAAGTGCATGAAACTTTATAAATGTCTAAATTTATATGTTTGACATCCTTTAATAAGTTATAATCTCCCCTTATGCTGAAAAAAAATGAATTAAGGGAAGGTTAAAACTTAAAATACTTCTTTTACCGTTATGTTTGAGAGCCTTACAATTAAATACTGGAATTCTAATTCTTTTGACTATTATAAAATTTTAATATATATGATGGTTCACAAATCAACATAGCCTAGCAGTAAAAACCATTTAGAATTAGAAACATTAATACGTCATGCAAGCGAAGGAGGTAGGAATATGCTGCCGAATGCATGACAAACGAAAGCTCTGCAGCATGCGATCCCTTTCCGTTGTCTTTTAACATTTTGACAATATACTACTAACAAACAAACAAATTCAATACTTTTCTTTTGCAGTAAAGAAGTTCAAAAACAAATAAATCAATTAAGAAACAAGCCCGCGTCAAGACCAAAGAAAGGAAAAAGAAAAAGCAACTCTCGATTTCTCTTATAAAACGCTACCCTTGCATTATCCTTCATATTTCAAACTCAAAGACTCTATTTATTTAAAGAACAAACTGAAAACACTATCTTTTTGGGTTCTGTGTTTCTCTGAAGGTTTCGTTGTTATTGATGTGTTTGTGTACGTACTATGCCACAAGCGGACATGGAGACTCTAGTCTCTGTGTACGGAGGAGGTTCTCATGACTGTAAAATCGCCTGCGAAACTCTGGCCAACCGTAACTCGACAGACGATCAGTCGTCGGAGATTCCGCCAGAATCCTTCTGGCTCTCAAAGACACCGAGCTCGACTGGCTTGATCAGCACGCCTTCCTTGAACGCAAAAATTCCGCCAAAGGGATTTCCAATTCAAGCACTAACATTCACGCCAACGCAAATCCATCTAATTCTCAACGCTTCTCTAACTTGAAGGCAACGGCTTCGACCATAGGTTTGCCAAAGCTGCAGAAGTTTAATAAGTTATAATCTCCCCTTATGAAGTTTCATAATATCTTACTCACCCACATTTGTTATAACGTAATATTATCTTTCTTCCTTGAAGATTAAGATACAACCACTGATTCCATTACTATCTTTTCCATTAATACATAGATTCATGCTATAATCTTTCTTCATAGTCAATACACTTTTTACCACTTTAATCTATCTCATAGTCAATACACTTTTTACCACTTTAATCTATCTATCATCACCAGAAAACTTATACCTTTGTTTATTAATAGTACCCATGAAAATAAGATTTTTTCCCCGAAAGTTTAGGAATATATTAGGCATTCAATGTTACAACAATTCCATCATACATCTTGACCAGTACTGAACCACAATCTTTGACAATCCACTATATATCATCAACCAATTTGACAGTACTAATACATTCTTTAAAGAATATACCTTTTTTCCTTATTCCTTCCTACGCCAATAACCAGAACCAAATTTGATACATATTTATATCTGATAGAGAATTTTTCCTTTAATTTCTTGGACTATAAAGCTTCCTTCATGTCACTAATATAAATAGTCTCTATATCATACAATATGGTATCTTCTTATATGAATTGGTCAAGAAACATAAAAGTATTATAACTTAATCCTCATTCACAATTTTAAACCAACACCTTATAGGTCCAAGATAATTTGATTAAAATTATCAATGTGATCTTTCATCTTTATACTTTCTAACATCCTCAAGCGATACAAATGTTGCTTTTGATATAAATAATTGTAATTGATCTCTTCTAATACTTACACAACAAAGCATTAGTTGTTTCATTAACTACTTCTCTCAAGACCTCGTCTCTCAAATTCAACAATATTGCTATATGCGCCTTTGATATAATCTCTTGCTTCTTTGATGCCTTCAAATTCTTTGACATTTTTTCTTCTCCTTCTAATGTTGTTTATGCATCCTTGTTGAACAAAGATCGCTCTTGTATTCACCTCCTATAGAGTAAAATCATCCAATCTGTTGAACTTCTTAATATCAAATTTATAAAGAGACATCGTGATATATTAAAAAAGATAAACTAGGCTCTAATACCAATTATTAGATAAAATAAAAATAAAATAAGAGAAAATAGGAAATAAAAGAACATAAGAATTTAAGTGATTAGGTCAATCTATGTGACCAACATACATATGTAAGGTGACAAATTTCTTTTATTATTGTGAAAAAGACGTTACAAGGAGAATAGATGAAAACAACCCTATACAACCTCTCTCAAAGGTTCTCCTTAAAGGATTCTCCCCTAGGTCTTCTAAGGTCTCATTTATACAAAACTATTTATAGACTACAATTATTTGTAAGAAGTCTAATTATAGTGAAACTTTATTACCATAAAATCCTAGGATCACTGATATTCTATTTCTTCAAAAGTGTAAGGTTACTGAAACTCTATTTCTATATGTGCCTAATTACGTTAAAACTCAATTTCATCGAAAGACTAAGGTTACTAAAATTTTATTTCACTAGAATTCAAAGCATATCCCACACATACATTCATCAATTTGAAATCATGTCGTATATAATGTAGTTCTGTAAAATGTTGATGAGGATGGTCATTGATAGTTAAAGCTCTAGTTCAATTAAAAAAAAAAGACAAACATCACCATAACACTTATTGCTATATTTAGTTTGGTAGTTATAATGTTAAACCGTTATTTTCTTAATATTCATGAAACATTAAGTGTTTTAATGCCAAATAATGGGTTGCACGGTCACACACATGAAGAAGGGTCTAGAATTTGACTCTTCTTTGACCAAACATGATGAATTTATCTTATTGCCCTTAGTTATATGAAATTACCATTATACCCTCCAAACTTTTCCTAAATTTGCAATTAAGTCCAAAATTTGAGAATGACCAAAACTTTTATTTTTATTTTGGTCCCCGAACTTTTGAAAATTATAATTAAGCCCCCTTAACTTACAATTAAGTACTTTAACTTTTAACAATTTTGCAAATAAGCCCTTATGTACATCAATTTTTCCAATTAAGCTTTCTAAGTGTCCAATAAGTTTATAAATCATGTCTAATCACCTCTAAGACATTAAAAGACATTTGATTTAACCACCATGGTCATATCCATCCAATGGACTCGATTTTACACACTTAAATGCTTATATGTCGAAAATCTCTAAGATTTCGCATACCGATGAACTCTAAGTTTATGTGAGGGCATATAACATTATAAATCATTAACATATATACCCAAAGGACTTAAATACATCTTTGAACTCATATACAATATATATATATATATATATATATATATAAAACAACACAAAAGGGATCAGAAGGTCCAGCGTTACAGTAACCCTTTGAATTAACGTAATAGCCTGTAAATCACGCCAACCGGATAATATGCACTAGACAAGCCCTATATGACAGGTTCGATCGAGAGAGTGTAGCTAGGGGTATTCGAAAATAAAACCTTTTGGCCATACGCCCCTTATTCCACCAACTGGACCACCCTCTAGGGGGGCCTAACATGCATTTCTCTAATGCATCAAATTAAACACAAGTTTTGGTTGTGACAATTTATAGATCCTAAAATTTGAAAGTCGATTAAGCTCTTGAATCGAATTGCTTACTAATTTTAATCTCATCTAAATTTAATTTTACATGTCATTTCGATTTGGAATTTAATATTAATCAAATTGAATTAAACTCCAATTTCCAAAAATTAATCCAAAAATTACAACAACCTTAAAATTAATTATTTGATGCAAAATTAAACACTTTAATTTTGTCACACATGTCACTTTCTAGTCATATTAGAAAATTTAATGCTTGTTAATGGACATTTTGTATTAATTTTTGATACATAATTTGCTAAACTCTTGTCCATTTAATGTTTGAATTGCACTAATTAACAGTTAAATGTTTTAATTAGGCACATATTGAATTGGGAATGTTCAAAAGAATAAACCAAGAAAAGCTGTAGAAAACTTTAACGTGTTTGCATGCAAGAATGGTTGGCCAGGAAGTTGATAATAAGAAAAGAAGAAACCAGCTGGTGGGCGTGAAGGTGACTGAAAGATGGCAAAAGGAGAGAAAATGCAATCAGCTGGTGGAGTAAACAAAATACTGTAGGCGGTGGAGGAGAGAAGATTTTAGAAGACTTTTGAATATGGAGAATATTGCTGGCGGCGTAGAGAAGAAAATAAGGCGTGAATAAAGCAGCACATGGTGGCGTAGACTGGAGAGGATAAAATGAAACCAAAAGCAACTCCTTATTGCACTCAAGCCATCAATCAACATTCAACAACAAAAAGAGAAAACACTAGGAAGAAGACAACAAAAATAACAGTCCACTCTTTATTAAAACTCTCCATTCACGCACAAACATACAAGCTGCCCTTACCAAAAATCCCAAGCAGTCCATAACCATTAAAAAAACATACTCTACCTCACGTTGAAGACAAGTAGCTGGAGAGTAAGGTGACATGAAGCAGTGATGGAGGCAGAAAAAGTTGAAAAATAAGAGGGCTGGAATTTATTTAATGCAATGAGACAAAAAGAAAAAGCAAGTGGCGCATGATATTTTTGAAGCAGCTGGTGGCGGCACATTCACGTTGAAAATAGCTAGCGGCAAGATAGGAAGAGCCCCCTCTAAAACTGATTCAATCACTCACGCTAAATGGCACTCAAGACTCTCTATCCACTAATGTTAATGAACCAGCTGGGGGATAAAGTTGAAGCAGCCATCCACCAAAATAGACGCAACCTTCACTCATTTACAGCAACACACGAAGCAACAGCCGGGCAGAAGCAACAAACAAACTCACGGTCCAAGCTGCTGGTGGAGATGAGGACACGTAGCTGCTAGTGAAGAGAAACAACATTAGCAGCTGCTGGAAACTAAATACGTTGGCTGATGAGTGGAGAATGGCTGATGAGTGGAGAATAAAGAAAGGGGGATCACGTTAGTAGCTGGGAGTTGGCGAAGAACGTTGCAGCTACTGGTTAAAGAAGACGAAAGTGACAGTGCTGGTGGCAATAAAACGAAGAGAAGGATCTAACATAGGAGAAGGGACGTGTATGAATAAGGTGGACACAGACTTTATTTGTCATGTCAATGAATAGCAACAAAAGAGGAGGCTCCATGAAAGAAGGAGATAACTGCAATAGCAAGGAAAGCTTCAGTGGGTGAGACGTTTTTTTATCCCATTGTCACGGTTTTGCAAGAACAATGCTCCACTTAAATTAATTAAAAATTAATTCTGAAAATTTCCAGATCATCAAATCATCATTCCATACATCTCCAAATTGTTTCAAGTTCATCAAAATAATTTGGAATCACTAAAAATCATTAAGATAACCGAAACTACACCTAGACACAAAATGACA
Organism: Erythroxylum tenue; assembly: GCA_027568955.1. NCBI lineage: Eukaryota > Viridiplantae > Streptophyta > Magnoliopsida > Malpighiales > Erythroxylaceae > Erythroxylum > Erythroxylum tenue. Next base: position 19,305,321 of record JAOSBM010000009.1, on the reverse strand, counting down.
AATTTAACATCTAAAAGTTTTCCGAAAATCTAATTTTGAGCAAATTCATTCTGGAATGCGTAAGACATAAAAGAACACATTTTTATCACAAAAATATTTTTAAGGTTTTGGAATTGAAACATACACATACAAAATAATCAAACAAAGCTGTTCCATCAATTTCAACAAAACTGACCAGATCTGTTTACTGTTTGAAAAATTAATTAAAACAATTTTAATTAATTCTGGAAAAATCCAAAGGGTTAAAAACATTCTAAATATGTTTACTAGAATCAAATTCCAAGAAAAACATGTTCAACCTTAATAATTTAGCCAACTAAAATCATATGTTTTACAAGAAAACAATTTTCATGCATGTTTTATAAAATTCGAAAATCAATATTTTAATCACATTAAAATCAATTTTCAATCACGAAAACCATCTACAAACATCTCATGAGCAGATCAGTGAAAGAAAATTGTGAAAAAATCATAATTTAATTTCGAAATTTTGAAGAACAAAACCTGAGTTGTCACAACCATGCAATCCTATTGCACAAGTAATAGAAACAACTTCTAATAGGCACAAAATGGCTATGATACCACTGTTGGGTTTTGATCTTGCATTACATGCATCAAAAATAGAAAATAGTAGCAGAAATATAAAACAAAACCCAAAAAGCCAAGAACTTTCAAATGCCATTATATGTAACTTTAACAAAATATGAACTTAAGATGTGTACCTTAAAATCTCCTTCGTTCTTTGTTGTCTTCACCTCTTCGGGTTGTCATAAACCACAACGACCAATGGAGGATGTCTCTAATGATATCCATGCGAAAAGTGAAGCCTAAAACCTCTTAGGAAGAATGGCTCGAACAAACACAAAGTGCTAGCTTTGTGATGTATTCTTTGAGAGTGTGTTTGTAGAGAGTGAGAGAAGATGATGAACACTTCACCAAAAAGTCTCTTGTTTTCATACAACACTTGCATGAAATTGATGTTTCTTAAACCCTTTGGCCTTTCTCTAACCCCAACATCAATGGAGAGTTATTGGGAATTAAGTGGCTTTTAATCCCACTTAATTTAGCATGAAACTTTCATCCCTTCTTTAAAGGGTAACTTTGTCATCTTGCTTATTAAAGGATAATTTTGTCATCTTGCTTAATAAGCAACATCTTCCTTAATAAGCAAGATTCACATGTGTCATATGATTCACAATCAAATGACCCTAAACTACCATACTTGTATAGCTTAGTTATGCATCTTTCATATCTTAGATCCCCATTTAAAACCATTTTACTCATTCTTTGCATCTTCAATGCGTGTGACCCATTAGGTTCACGGTTATGTTAGCCACTTGAATTAGCACTTAATTCAAGCAAGTCATGAGCGGTATCTAGCAACACATCATGACTCCCAATTGATCATAAAGTCAATGGTTTGACTACGAACCCTTTCATAAAAAATGTTCCCGTGCAATTCATCCTTTCACCATCTATACCCCATTTGGTCAGAGTATGGTTAAAGTATCAACTTCTACTAGACTAACTACATCACATCTAGCCCAAGTGATGTTAGTTATTTTCTCGGAGGCTGATTACTCAATTGGATATGTTACTGAAGACTAACTTCATGACATTTCCACTCTAGCCAGAGATTCCCGAGTAATGACCTCGACAAGAGGTCGTGGGTATCATCTCCTTCTATCAGAAGTGGTGAATCCTTTATTGACTACTCAATTGCCTTTGAATACCTCAAGATGTACCCAATCACCACCCTATGAGCAATCTCTAAGAGGCAACGAGGAATGGAGTCAAAATACAGGATTAGTATCCAAGATATCTTTGAGCACCTTAAGTTTAAGGATATTTGCACCATTGTTATGATGAGACTATCATTAACACTAGAATAAATTATCCATGTGATTGTCTCATGGCAGGTCATCTAGTGTACTTACTACTCTTAGCAAGCATCCATATGTTAACTCTAAACAACTTATGCTTACAGCTTATGAGATCCACTACTTGATCTAATCAAGGAGTATAACATGTGCTAGTCTGTCCAAATTAATAATATCCGATCTCATTAATCATATTATTAGGGACAATTTAGATGCTAACATAATTACACATGATAGGAATCTCATTATCATGATCTCATCGTGATTTCCTTCATACTATGTAATGTATCAAGGACTTTATTAATTCGATTTAAGATCACTATCAATTCATAAAGAACATGAACATCAAATTAACAAAAAGCCTTTTTATTAATAAAAAATATTTGTACAGTAATTGCTAAAGGTGATTGCCTTTAGAGAACTTCTCTAATAAATAGAATATCATTGACATATAAAACTAGAAATATAAGCTTACTCATATTGATCTTCGCTAGATGCAGCATTCCACAATATTTTCTTAAAAACCAAAAGATGTTATAGTAACATTAAACTTAATATACGATTGTTAGAGTTTGTTTAAGTCCATATATTGATTTTGAAGTTTACACACCATGTGACCATTTCCTTCTATAGAAAAACATTCAGGTTGATCCATATAAACTTTCTCCTTAAAATCATCATTCAAAAAGGTAGTGTTCACATCTATTTGATGTAGCTCTAAATGTCAGGATTATTCTCAATGAATCTTTATTTAAGACAAGTGAAGGAGTCTATTTATAATCAATGTCATCCTTTTGAGTATAATGTTTAGCAACAAGTCTAGTTTTATATCTTTCACTATTGACATTCGAGTCTCGTTTGGTCTTAAAGACCCATTTGCCTCTAACTCGCTTAGACCCTTCCGGTAAATCAATGAAGCCCCAAAAATTGTTTTTTGACATTGAATTTAACTAATCTTTCATAGCATCAATCCATTTATCAAACTTATCACATTATATGGCTTATGAAAATGAAACAGGATCATTATTAATGCCATAATCAAATTCTGACTTGAAAATTTATCTACAAAGTCATCGGGAATAGCTTATCTCCTTATTCTTACACGTTTATTCAAAGTTATTCCATATGTTTCATTTAATTAATTGGTTGTAAGTTAGGTTTTTTATGAGGTGTTGTTTCATCCAAATGTTGTCTAGAATTATTTTATTCTTCCAATACTGTGTCAAAATTTGGTATAGATGTGGATATTGGAACATTTATAGGTAATGGAACATTAACCTTTATTTCACTAATATCCAAAACACGTTTTTCACCACTCCCACTAACTTCACCATTTTAATGAACTTGGCATTAACTTTTTCAACAATTTTTAGACTATGTTTTAGACATTAAAACTTATACCCTCTAGACTTCTCTAAGTAACAAATAAAGTGACCACTGACTATTTAAGAATCTAATTTTTTTCTTCTAGATTATAAACTCATTCTTTTTCTGAACAATCCCAAGTATGTTGTTGCCTAAAACTAGGTTTGCTTCTAGTTCATAACTCAAAAAGAGTTTTAAGTACTGCCTTACTAGTAATCCTATTTAGCAAATACATAGTAGTTTTAAATGCATGCATCCATAAGGTTTTGGGTAATGAAGAATTTCTCACCAAACTCCTAACTATATCAATTAATGTCCTATTAGACCTTTCTACCACACCATTTTGTAGTGGTGTGCCTAGCATAATATATTGTGCACATGTGTCATGTTCCTTATGAAATTTTCTAAATGGACCTAAACATTGTCCTGATTCATGATATTTTCCATAATATTCACCACCTCTGTTAGATCTTATAAATTTCACTTTTTTTTTTATATAATTACCTTTCAACCTCTTTTACAAACTACTTAAAAGTGTCTGCAGCTTGAGATTTTTCATTAAGAAAATAAACATATTCTTAACTTAAAAATCATCTATGAAGGTGATAAATTATTTTTCTTCACTAAAAGATAGAGTGTCAAAAGACCCACTTACATTAGTATGTATAATTTCAAGGAGTTGAGTACTTCTTATGGCTCCTTTATTACTATTTTTGGTTGGCCTTTTCTTAATGCAATCCACATATACATCGAGATTAGTAAAATTTCAATTTGGAAGAATTTCATTCTTTACCAATATTTCTAATATGTTTTTTTAGATATATGACCCAAACATTTATGTCATAAGTAAGATGAATTATCATTCATCATGTTGCACTTAGTTCCAATGGTATGATAAACAAAAAATAGGAATTCAAAAAAATTAAAATCAAGTTTTAATTTATATAAATCATCTATAAAAATTCCACAACCAATAATGGAATTATGTTTAAATAAACTAAAACAATCATCACCAAACTTAAAAGTAAACTCACTTTCATCAAGTTTAGTAGCATAGATTAAATTTCTAGAAATTGAAGTTAGATCCAGGTGATATTCAGTATCTAACATTAGACGTTGAGTCCTTACGTCTTCAATTGGGACCTTTTTACGACTTCCTACAAACAAAAAATCCTCTATAGATTTATGGTTTGGATTGTAAGGAATCTCTGCATAACATTATAAACATAAACAGTAGCACAAGAATCAAGCCACCGAGTATTAGAAGGAACTTAAGTTAAGTTTAGTTTGGAACATTGATAAAAGTTAGATATATCTTTCTTTTCAAACCAAACCTTATGTTTCAAACAATCTTTGAAATCTTTTATATATAATATAATATTATCAAGAAAAACAACCTCTATACTTTTTAAAAAATATAATGTATTAGTCTTATTATTAAATTTATTAATAAAAATTGACAATAAATAAGAAATGCGATTATCAAATAAAGCATAATAATTTAAAAAATATTAAACCAAAAAATTTTGAAAAAATACAATTCAGTTCTTCAACTTTTAAGTGCACTAAAGTTTTCAAATGTTTAGTTTTACTAATTTAATGTTAAATTTTTCACAAAAAAAAAACTCTTTAAACCTAAATGTCATTAATTTGATGATTTTATATATGTAGAAAGTCTTACATTAAGCAAAACAAACCTTATAGTTGGTTTCTAAGTGTCATCAGAACATATCATCCTCTTTCTTTAATGTTCTTTTAAGTATTTTTAGTCTTGTGACAATATTTATCTGAAGATGATTGTAACTTCATGTTTATTATAACTAATTCATTATAGTATTCATGGTTTTAAAAAAAGAAAGAAAGATCAATTTTAATGGTCAAGCTACTAAAATTTCACCTTTATAAGTTTAATACTATCATCTACAATTCTACTAAAATTTGACCTCTATGTATATAAGGTAATATGGAGTTTTTTTTTAATCTTACTATTAAACCTGTATACTGATAAATTTTTTCTTTGTATGAAATCAATGGAGGAACTTATCCATTCGTATTTAGTGGTCCTCCCCTTTCTCACCTAAGCTATCAAAGCAACCCAACAAAAACAACTAATTTTAGCACTATTCGATTATAATAATTCAAAGCAACTCATTAAACAAATATGCATATAATCACCTCATAACCAACCGAATTTTTAATTAGCCTCTGCATATGAGAGATAATCATTTTTTTCTCTTTCTTAGAGACAACAGTTGATTAAATATTTGCAATGATTCTTTCCTCAACCTCTAATGTTTTCTAATACTTCATTTGATTCAAAAATCATAATGACAATTGTGATGCAATGATGGTAGCCGTTCTTCCATGACGACAAAGTTTGGCTTAAGCTACCAAATTCAAAGATCACCTATTTAAAGTTTCTTCACCGATCAAACTAAATTGAAAAAGTACAAAGGAGCAAGAAAGATAAACAAAATAAGAAGAAATAAAAATTCTTCAAATGAACTAAACACTCTACCATTATGAGGCTAATGCTAAAGAATTATCTGATTATTGAATAAATTACTCTTGTGAAATTTATCACCAAAAACTAATAAAAAGAATGTATGTAATTATTGAATAAAAAATAAATATTTTTTAAAAATTAAATCATAAAATTTGAAATTAAAGGTCTAATCTAATTTTGTATCATTTAAGTTAAGTGCATAAAATTTTTAAAAAACTTATTTGACTAAATTGAGTTTAATCTTTTAAAAAAATCTCCTTAAACCTATATGTCATTAGTCAATAGAATTTGATATCCATAAGTTCAACATTATTAGTCACCAAAAGTTGACCACCATGAATTTAATATCAGTCACTAGAATTTGTTCATCATAAGCCATCTTATAGGAATGGATTCTGCATCAATAGAGAAAACATAAGGTATTTTTGTGATCTTGTCATTAAATTATCATACTAGCAAGTTTTTTTGTTAGCAGAATTCATCAAATAGTTCTCACTCAAATGATCGAAGCAACTCGATAAAGAAATTAGTTTGAACATTATTTTTCCAATAACAACCCACAGTAACCCATTAAAGTAATAAATTAAAGCAACATGTAATCTCCTTTTTAGGAAAGCCAACTGTATCCAAAATTTATGGAGTAAATGTTGTAATTGTCCTTGTTAAAATAGTTGAATTATAGAAGTAGAATACCTTAGTTATATATATTCCTTCTTGAATACATATGTGTTTATGTCTTAATAAAAATGAGACCAACGGAATATTTTTCTCCATCTTCTTCTTTTCATAGTATCAAAGCAGCAATGATACCTCTCTTTATTCTCTTTATTTGTTGATTCTCATCATTATGGCTAGCACATCGGCAAATCAATCTAATTATGGGAATTCATATTCCCTTCACCATTTTGATCATCCTGTGATGATCCATTTTTTTAAACCTCTTAATGTATTCAACTATTTAACTTGGCATAGAGCCATGATCATCCCTTTGAATGCAAAATCCAAATAGGGTTTTATTGATGGAACTTTCAAGGCACCATCTGCAATAACCAAACCCAATAAAGAGTTTATGGCGTGGAAAAAAAATGCAATGATATGGTAATATCTTGGCTCCTTAATTCTTTGACACCTAATATTGCAAATAATGTTTTTTTTCCAACATTACCCATAAAGTTTGGGAAGATCTTCACAATCAGTTTTCTAAAAGCAATGTACTAAGAAGTTTTCATGTTGAAAGATATTACTTGTTTGCCCAAGATCAAATGACTGTTTATTACTTATTACACAAAGTTTTAAAAATTATAGGATGAATTAGGCTCCTATAATGATGTTGCTTACACTTGTGAAATAGATAGTAAAAGGCAAAAATCAAAATAGTTTGAATGAAATCTTATATTACGATTGTGCTCAAAACCTGTTATTGAATCCATTACCTGATATTACACAGGATTATTCTTCCATTATTTAAGTAGAAAAACAACAAAACTTGGGTGTAATACATGAGACAATAGAATCTTCAACAATGTTTATATAAAAAGATGAATTGCTAACCTTTTTTTATTGACACAAATATAGTTCTTCATCTCATCCTAATTCATCTAATCACAACACACTACATTGTTCTTACTGTGACAAGATCATCATGTAAGAGAGACATGTTGGAAGCTAAATGGTTATCCGCTGGACATCCCAAGCGTGGATCAAACAAAAACAATCATTTTAGACATAGCAAGATTAATCAATCTTCAATTAATAATGTCAGAGAAGCTCCAACTATGTCGTAAATCCAATTTGTTATGAATGTATTAACTAAACTACAGCTACAAAAAATGTTATCTATCATGCAAGAGAATATGTCATCTCTATTAGTTGCTCCTGTGGCAAATAATGCAATTTCTTTTTTATGTTTTCCATCACATTATTAATCGATAATGGCACAACAAATCACATTACTTCATCTCTAGCTTTTCTTATCAATAATAAAGATAACACTTATTTACCACCATTTTTAATGCTAAATTGTTGGACCTCGAACCTTTCTTGTAAGTTAAGACTACCAAATGAGAAATTGTTGGAGATTATTCATGTATAAAGAAATGAAGAATTT
>JAOSBM010000009.1:19225587-19246520 GCA_027568955.1 Erythroxylum tenue | reverse complement strand
GTAGCAAGACTATGATTTGAATGATCCGAACTATGAATATACAATTCACTATTAACATCAATATCAGTGGGAAAATGCGACTGAACATCGGTAGACATATTCGCAACGTCAACAACCAACACTCAACGTCAAGAAGTAGACAAAAGCACAACCAGAATTCAACTATACAGCGAAACGTTAAACAATGCACCTGATTATCGGCTCTGATACCATGATAAAACCAAAGAAACTGATGAACATCGAAATAGAATCAAGCTCTCAATCGCGTAGAGAGGCAAGAATTTTATATATCAGAATCTACTAGAAAGAGTTTCAGTACACTAATATATAGGTACCGATGACGGTTACCTAATAAGGAAGCAAAAGTAAATTAGCTAACATCAACTGAGCTGGCAAGCTAAAACGGAAAATAAAACAAATAATATTACAAAGGCGAGAAAACCAGAAGAATCGCCAACAGGGACACTGCCTTACTTAAGTGACATTAAGTGTCAAAGGGTAAATTGCCTACCTAATAAGGGTAAATGACCGTGCATCCTTAAAATTAAATAACTCAATATAAATAAAAATTAGTCAAATAATTAAAACATACATATAATCTAAATTTCACAACAATACTCAACCTATCTAAACACTCAACCTATCCAAACACTCAACAAATCCAAAATTTTATCATCAGTAATGATTAATACTAATATTAGTTTATTGCTGTTTTTTATGTTGTGCCTCATTATTAATTGAATATTCTAGGCCTAGCTTAATCTAGTAGGCTTACATTCAATGATCTGTAGGCTCATCTTTACTCATCATATCACTGACTAAGTGCAATTATAATTAGATATATAAATATCAAAATAGCAATTCCTCAATCTAATATGATGCCTCCATACTACTCTAGTACCTAACCATAGGCACATGATATTCCCATGACCCAGGATATTTCATACTCTAGTACTTAGCCATTGGTACAAGACATCCTCAAGATTCAAGATGCCTTAGTATTTGCTCTACGGACAGGTATCATCGCTCACTCATATTTAAAAAACTCAACAATCTATAACCATCGAATATAGTTTATCCTAAGCAAGTCACAAATTCACAATTTACAAAATTTATTCTCAACCTATTAGTCTAAGGTTATCCTTACCTAAATTAAAATGAATTTAGTAGAATAGCTAGGTTTAGTATCCAAACTCCTCCCTTCAAATATCTAGGTATTCCCATTACCACATTTAAACCAAAATATGTTGATTGCATTCCTCTGATTAAGTCTTTCAATGCAAGAATTAATTTATAGCCAAAAATATTTTTATCCTTTACTGCTCGACTAACTCTCATTCATTTTGTACTAAAAAGCTTATATGTACACTGGAGTGCCCATTTAGTCTTACCAAAGAGAGTCATAAAAGACATTGAAAATTATTTCAACATGGTTAGGAAAAGCAAAGAACTCTAAGGGAGCTAAAGTCAAATGGGAAGAAGTTTTCATTCCAAAGTTACTCATTTACACAAGGAAGATAGGATCATATGGCTAACAAATAACATTAGATCATACAACAATGCATCATGCTACAAAATCTGCATACCTTACTTGGAAGAAGCACCCTAGTATGATCTAATCTATAGGTAAACTATTAAACTAAAAGTATTCATGATCAGTTGGCTAGTGATCAAGAATAAGATTAGAATAAAGGATAGATGGTTTGAGAATTATGATCTCATATGTCTTCTATGCAAGGAGGAGATAGAGGACAGGAATCACCTATATATTTTTTCAATGTAGGTACTCGAGAGTTATTTGGAATAAGGTGCTACACATTATAATGGTGTATTATCCCCCGTATGAATGGTGCAGGGTCATATTATGGCCAACCAATAAAGTCAAGGACCTAAACAAGGATGAAATTGTCTTCAAAATTGCCTTTATTTTCACAATATATTCAATATGCAGAGAAAAAAAACATTTACACTAAATTACATTAGAGAACTCCTAATAGCTAGAAATTTACGCTTCAATATAACTTCAGGCATGAAAAATGAATGACATCTTTAACTTCTAGCTTCCTATCTGCTTGTAACTAACAAATGTTTTGGGTTGCGCAATTTCCTTGATATTGTAACAGTGTACTAGGTTAGCCATTCTCAATAAAAAATTTTATTCATCTCTCAACGTCGAAAGGCTAGCCGAAACTAAATGCTTCTGACATTTTAAAGCTCAATCCCGACGGTGCCGGTCATGGGGGCAAGGCTATAATCAGGTCGATCGACAATGCCGATCATAAGGGCAAGGCTATAATCGACGAGTTTTTTATGAGAAACTGACGAATCATAACCGACTGAGGATTGTTTCTGGTGTACTTTGTTTTGTCCGTGGAGTGTGTACATAACTACTAATTTTGTTGCTTACTAATCTACATAGGTTATACTAATTTTGGCTCAAGAAAACATGGCAGACTAAGTCTTGCATGATTTCTAATTCTGTTTTTCAGTTCATCGTTTCTTAAATTTAATAAAAAACTTGTTTAGTTAAAATTTTAACTTTTTTATTTTAATATCTTATAAAACCATAAAAATTTATTATAAACTTTTTTATTTTTCACATAATATTATATTATTATCAACTAAATGTATATATTATTTACTAATAATAATTATAAATGATATACTTTTAATATTTAATTTATTTTTATAATTATTTAATTTTCAATTTTTAAAATAAAATATTTCCAAATTTAGTCATTATTCAATTCATTTAAAATATCTTTAGAATTCATTAATTCCAAAATTTTAAAAATAATTTTTATTGATAAAATAATCAATTATAAATAATAAAATTAATTTTTAAAACTAAGATACATATTAATGGAAATTATTGATTCAAAAATAAATTTTTTCTTAATTATAATAAAATTAGTTAATTAATTCATAAAAATAAAAAGGTATTTAATATTTAATTATTTATTATTATCATCATCATCACACCCAGTCAATGTGGAGCTTAGGAAGATTTAATAGTACGCAGCCTTACCCCTACAAAATAGAGAGGTTGTTTTCAATAGATCCACGTGCAAATGTAACATGAAGAATTAAAAAAAATCTTCAAGTATGTGATGCAAGTTTAGAAGACAAAATAATCATAATAAGAAAATACTACTAATAATAATAAGACAAATAGAAATACAAATATTAAGAAATAATAATAATATTGTTCAAAAAAAAAGAAATAATAATAATAAGAATAAAAATAATAACCACAATAAGAAAAATAATAAGAAAAGAAGAAAAGCCCGACGGGTTGATCAAGCAAATGCTCAATTGGTCAAGCAGACACACAACAGGAAAATTACATACAAATCAAATCTAACAAGCAGGCAGAATAAAGAGAAATGCAAAAATTAACCAATTAAAAGCAACAGTTAGAACGCATGTAGCAAAAAAGTTGAGACAACTAGATAACGATAGAGATATCGTGACCATAGCCTTTCTACACACAAAACTTGGATATGGATAGGCTCCACCTGATGTGAATCATTATGTTGACTTTGCTCACTCGAGAGATTTTGTTGCTCTGATCTTAAGACATAGTTATGTCCTTATGCACAAAGAAGAAAGAAAGATCCACAACCTGAAATACAGTTGTATCTCAGGAAGTGTCTTAGTGTCTAGAGTAAATAACAGGATCCATAATCTAAAGATACATATGTGCCAGAGACCATATCATATTTTGGAGAAAATCTGAGATCCACAGCTTGGAACACAACCATGCCCCAAGCAATCTGAAAACACATTTTTGGTGAATTTTGAACTCTGAAAGAATTCTAAGACTGTCATAACTAAACTAGGTTATGCTTGATAAAGAAGAGAACATTTGAATAAAATTGTACTAGTTAAAGTTTGATGTAATCATTATTGTAATTATGCAATTATAAATCAATCATTCTTAGCTCCAGAAGATGTAGATACACCCAATCGGTCGAACCTCGATAAAACTTCTTGTGTTCTTTATTTTCTTGATTATTCTCTATTTTTGCTATCTATTTTCTCAGCACATTTCAACAAGTGGTACAATGTCAGACTCTGGGCTCGCCAACCGGTTCAGAAACTGTGTCATGTGTCCACAACCACAAGTTAAGCCCCGCCAACTGGTTTCCTTCTTCGAGCACCTGTTCAATGGACATGAGATTTGTGAACAAGGATAATGGCTTGTAACAGGAAATGGGATTGCAATAATAACCCAGTTAACAAGTTATAGTTTAAGAAGACACTATGCTTCACATTCGTTTTAGCATTTATGCAATGTCCTGAAAGAGGAATCACATTCAGTTGTCCGTTGGTGAGAAGGTATCAGAAGATAAGAATTTCTACATAGAAAGAACAGAAACCTAATATACTAAACAGACATAATTACAACCATGCTTATGTATGATATCATAAAAGCAATGAATATGGTGACATGAAAAGAGAGAGAAACCATGGCACCTCACTCAGAAAGAAACGAGATAAACTGTTACAATCCAAGCAAAGGGGTTAGAATTCTTCATCATCAGGTGCAAAACCTAACAAACGAAGATAAGGTCCAACAGAAAAGTTCAAAAAGCCAAATATTCAGTCAGTTACAGTCTCTCAATAGCTCTAATGCTTCGGTTTTAGGAGGAATCAGTCAATTTCAGTTTCAACTATTAGAAATCCAGCTTCAACTTGTATGGGAATAAGCGCAAGTCATTGCAGACTTTGTAAGTCAATCCTTAGTATTCTTGTGGTTTCCCTTCCCAATGACAATAAACATCTGATGGTTGGTGCAATTAATGAACTATATTGGCTTCTCATTTATTCAGAACATATGCACAAAAAGCACTGAACACTAATGTTCCAAGAATAATAGCTTGAGGTTCCAATCACACATCCAGCTTGCTGCAGAGGGATGCCATAAAAAAGGGTGCGATACTACGAATGCATTATGTATTTTAAGACAACCAGTAAGAAGGACCAAGTAGCTGTTAGGACGAACTTACCAACAGAATTCTTGCTCCAGAGAACCTGACGGTCTATAGCAGTGAGGTGCTCATCATCAAGTCGCTTCCATGTCTTGATGGACTTAACAGCTCCCCAGAGTCCACTTTCTGTCTTTTCCAAAGAAGCTACCACCACCCTTGCCCTCCTGGACCATCCAGCCTTCCCATAGGCATGGTATCCAAAGCCCCCAGCATAGCAAAGTTGTATATCAGTTAGCTCACCACAGAAGTCATTCAAATGATCATGCCCTGTGAAAACCGCCTTCACATCCCCTGCCTCTACCATGGTTGTGAAGAAGCCTGAGTTCACAGAAGCTGAACTAATACCTTCTTGTTTCACCCCTGTGAAATTTGATGAATCAAAATTTGCAAATTCAGGCAATGGGATGTGAAAGTATACGAGTCCAGGCGCAGTTCCTTTCTGAGGATCTGGCTTGTTCCTATATTCCCTCTGAAATCAAGAAAGTATGATGTCAGTTAACAAATTATAGTGAAGAAGTAAACCATGAATCTATCAGCTCAATAGGAGATCATAACCCCTAAATTATAGTTTGAATCAACATTCAGCTGGATAACTACTTAACAATAGTCCTAATGATGTTAATGGTCGGCAGTTAGTACCTGGAGTCTTTGAGAAGTGCGTTGGAACCAAACCTGTTGAGATGGTTTGATCCAACCATAACCAGGAATTAATGGAACTGTTGAGTAATCTCCACTATCAAGGAAGTAAAGATTGAGGACTGACTTATTCTCAAAACGGGTATCCTCAACCCCACCAATCTCCAGGTTATAATTCCCAAAACCATCAATAACGTGAGCGTCGGCAGGATTTAGTTGAGAAAGTGTATTCTCAAGCCCTACAATATGTTTCATCACTCCTTCCCTTGACAAGGTCCCTTCTTGGTCATGGTTCCCCAAAACAGCAGCCCATGGGATTTTTGATGCTATTGCGGCAGAAAATCCAGCATCCAGTGATTTCGCCGAGTCAGTGGCATCAAAGGCGAAGATGTTGTCCCCTGTCACACAAACATTAAAAAAAGAAACTTGTGTCAAAATTCAGAGCTTCCCTCTTCATTTCTTTGTTTCTTAAGTAAATTTCATTCAGAATTTCGTAAAGAAGAAGGAAAAAAGAGTACCTGTGAAAACAATGAAGTCGGGCTTCTCGGCTTGAATCATACGGTTCACGAAGGCGGTGGTATTGAGGTCAGAGCAAGTGGCCATCTGACTGGGGAACACGTTCAGGCACGCCGTGGTCTTGCCGTCTGCGAAGTGCATATCGGCGACTTGAAGTATCTTAAACTCACCATTCTTCCGGAAACGCAACGTTTGTTGTTGCTTGAGTGCCAAAGCGTCATGGAAGAAATAGTAACAAACAAGTGCGACGAAGATCGTTACTGGGTATAAGCCGGGCATGTTCTGCTTCGCAGCCATTTTTAGCATTTCTCATCCATCGATGATAATTCTGAATTCATTTATAAAGGGTCATCTAAGGTAGAAATCGTCAACAATGGTGCCTGTCAATAATTGTTGGCCGGTAATTTCACTGCAATTTTTATCTTAATTTAACAATTTTTCGCATAAAATTTATGTGTTTGCTACTATTTTTTCAGTTGTATTTAACTGCAAATCTACTCTAACCCGATCGATTTTCAGACAGAAATGTAGTCAGCCAAGGTCAAACAAATGTCCGAATCAACGTCAACACCAAGCTTAAATTATTTGCTTTCGCAGTCTCATCTACGTGGCTTAACAGTATAATTACAATCATTGTTCTAGAGAATATTCCTTAATCCGGTCTTATTCCTATAACCCGATAGATTACTGTAAGTTTCCCAATAAATGCGTCAAAGCAATATTTCAGATTTAGGTGTAACTAACCAATAACTAAAACATCAATGCTTCCGTACAAGTTACTGGACAACTAACCTGCTAAGTTCATTAAATGTTACTCACCTACAACTGATCATTAAATTATATAAAAATCTTATGACTAATATTTTAATTAGATCTGTATAATAATCAATCTTCGTAAAATAGATTGTCATAAAAGATTAGGAGAGACATATATGTGAAAATGTTTTATAAATCTAAAGTTTTAAAATTTTGAGTTAGAATGTGATGTTAAAACTCACAAATATATTCCCTCATTAAACTCATAATAAAAATCTCTTAAATAAGTGGACTCTTTAGCTCTAACAAGCAGTATTAGAGCTAATAATTTGGCAAGGGACGAGTATGAAGACGGTAATTGGATCCCATAATTACCTCCTCACGTGAAAAAGCAAGGAGATTCTTGATGGGTCTAAATCTATGAAGTAAAAGGATTCTTGGTGACGTCATATATTCGAGTTTACTCAAAGGGAAGTCTATGCCTAATGTAAAAGTTTACACTTAAGGAGAAGATTGTTGAAATTTTAAGTATGGATGAAAATCTCACATTAGAAAGAGATGAAATTAAGAGGGGTATGTAAGTGAAAAGGACCCATAAATTTAATATCTTAAGATTTTAAGTTGAAGAGCGATATTAAAGCCTACGAATAATCTCACATTAGAAAGAGATGAAATTAAGAGGAGTATGTAAGTGAAAAGGACCCATAAATTTAATATCTTAAGATTTTAAGTTGAAGAGCGATATTAAAGCCTACGAATATGTTTCCTCGTTAAGCTCATAATGAAGATTTTACAGGTAAGTGGACTCTTTAGCTCCAACAATTTTTACTGACGTGATTAATAAATAAATATTAATGTAGTATTTAGTGAGTATGTCGCGTGAACAAAAACAAGCTTTTAACCTAATTTATACTAATTTTAGAAAGTTATTAACCAAACTTTTGAACTCACTCAACTAAATTTCACTGGATCCAAATATAAACAACTCTCTCTTCGTTTATTCCACTCCATTTCGCAGAATTTATCTTTTGATTTATTTAGATGACAGGTTCTTCACACACCTTCGTTTAAACACTCATTAATGACCTGAATTCAACCTTTTTCGTTAAAGACTTTATTTACTTTCTTGGCATTTAAGTCATACCTACTCTTAAGTACATTAACTACCTTCTCACATTTTCACAATTCCAAACACGCTTCCACCCCTATCCTACCCCTCTCTATAAGCTATAATACACCTCTTAGATTTTACTAAGTATTTGTTTGAATTGAAGGAAAGCAAGTGAAAAGAAATGAAGAAAATTATACTTTTCTTGGTTTCCATTGTTTTGGACAAAAATAAGCAAAGGGAAAGTGAGAGATGGAGAGAAATAGGAGAAAAATTTGGATCAAATGTATTTCCCATCAAATTGATAACAAAGGGGGAGAAATTCAAGACAAGATAAGCTTAATATAAGTAAATTATCGTTGTATCCTTATTTAACAAAAAGGACACAGCCACAAGTTCTATAATCAAGGACATAAAAGTCTCAAAAAATTCTTTTGTCTAATATAAGTTTCAATTCTCTCATTTGATAAATTAAGAAAATAAACAGGGGAAAGGAAATCTCATTTCTCTTTCATTCTTTTCTTCTCTATTCCTCTTAATATTTTCTTTCCTTTCTTTTGTACAAATAAAAATCCAAACAAAGGCTAACTGTCACAGCACCGTTTGTGCTCTTTAATATCTTTTCCCCATCTGACCTAATATCCAATTTTTTATAAACAAAGTCCCTCATTTCCTTCGTTACCTTAGTAATGTTCATTGAATTGCAGTTAAACAGAGTCTTTAATATCTACGATCTATACCTTAAGCAAAGCTACCGCTCTCACTCCTACTGCCAATTCTGATACCGCATCAAATATTTGAAATATTCTTTTTTTTTGTTAAAAATATATGAAATATTCTTAAAATGAGTTTTTTGGTTATTTATAGTATCATATCGTAATAGCACCTTAAATTATAATAAAATTAGAATTTTTTTAGTTCATAATAATTTAACTGCCGACTTAATTTATATAGTGGTACAGTACAATTAGATAATATAGACTTATCAAACATTATCATAATTTTAAAAATAGTTTTTAATTGTTAATAAAATGTGTGATTTATAAATTCAAATTTCATAAAATGTCCAAATTATCTTATATGTAATAATTTCAAAGTGTAAAGTGAAAAAAAATCAATAAAAACATCGGGTTCATTTGATTTCACTTCTGTTTTTCTGTTGCGGTTTTTAATTTTTAGTTTTTGATTTTTAATGATTCAGATTTCTAATATAAAAACTTAAAACAAAAACCTATTTAGTTGAGTTTTGTAATAAAAAATGAAAATAAAAATATGTTTAGTTTTATGACTTTATCCTCCTATTTCTATTTTGTAATTATACTCTTATACTAATAAATTTTAATATAATTTATTGTGTTTTTAAATTAATTAATTCTTATTATAGTTTTATCTATATATATATATAAAGTTTTTTTGTCTTCTACTTTTCCTATTTTTCTTTGTCGTCTCTTACTCTAATTCATTTATTTCTCTTAATCTAGTCCAAGCTCAAGTAAATATGAATCAAGTTCAACCAAATTTCAAACTTGCATTGCCATCACAAATTGCACCGAATTTGCTATTGAATTTGATAATAATATGGTACTATTATCAAGACCGATTAATATCAGTATCTTTAAATATTAATGCATAATCTGTAAATTCAACAACAGCTAGCTTTACATTTTATCTTCAGAAAAATTGTGGCACTCGAAAATCAAGTCCACCTTCGTTTCCCACTTCAGGTAAGCCTCTACATCATTCCTTCCTTTGAAGGCTGAGATCTGTATCTTGATAGATTTAAGGTCTCCATCTCTCTTGTTAAATGACTCAACTCTTTAAGTTCTCCTAGGTCTACGTACCTCAAACTTCTCCGCCTCCTCAAAGTCATCCTCCTCTGGCTCATACCGAGGTGGTGGTCGTACAACTGGACGTCTCCCCTGAGGTTCCTTGCGTTCTCTTTGCTTGAGCTCATCTATCTATCCCCTAATCTCAGTTAAGGCTAGATTGAACTTCTCAAATTGTTGTTGCATAGCTCTCAAAGTGAAAGGGATATTTGCATCTCTCCCTTGGTTGTCATCATTACTACCTCCCTGTGACATTGTAGATAAAAGATATACTTGCAAAACAAGGTTAGTAATAAGCAATCTCACACATTCCCTCACGTGGTTCACTCAAATGATGTCACTCCCCTCGTGTTTAAGTCACAGTAATGACTCCCTCAAATAAGCTCACACACTCGTGTCGTTTACTACTCAATCCCCTCTGAAATTTAAAACACCACTCGGAACCAATTCTCAACAGATTAAAAGAATCAAAAGGTGTGAAAGTTTCGAACCAACTAGCAAGTATGAGTATGACGGAAAGAAAAAAAAATACTTTTTTTGGATTTTTTTTCATTTTTTGGGTTTTTTGACTTATTTTCTAACTTTTTTTGGAAATTTTTGTTAACCTTTTTTAGACTTTTTAAAAACTTTTTTCCTGGACTTTTTTCAGATTTTTTCCGAGACTTTTTTTCGAACTTTTTTTTTGTACTTTTTTTTAATATAGGTCGAAAGTTTCAACAAAATAAACAGGAAGAAAAATTGAAAACCTAGTCAAAATAAGAACAAGAAGAAAGATTGAAACCCTAATCCGAAAGTTAATTCACACATGAATTGATGAACCGACGATAATTGGATGGTGATGAGCGGCAGTTTCTTGAATTACGATGGACTTGAATAAGAATTCTCCTCCACACCAATGCTCTGATACCAAATAATACGCACACAAGAAATTGAAGGATTGAAAAGTTCGGATTCAAGGAAAACAAGAAGAGGGTATATTTGAATTAACTAAAATTAAATCCGATACGCAGGGTTTCAAATTTACCTATTAAACCTTACGAAAAACTTGTCTCGAGTAACCTAGATAACGGGTAAAGAACAAACCAAGAAAGTTGTCTAGGATCAAAATCACGTCACAATCTGATTCAGATGATAAGTGATGTTTAATTCCTAAGTTAAAAAGAACAAGAGGGGTTTCTCCTCTCAATATGGCCGGTAGCACACAAAAAACTAATCTGATCAAAAGTTGTCTTTCCCTAACCCTAAAGAGGGTATTTATACCTAGGTCAATTAATAAGAGACTTGGGCTAAATAATGCATGGAAGTCCAAAATAAATATAATTTAAAACAAGTCCAAAATATAATAATAAAAAACACGCCTAAGCCTGGTCCAACGCTCCCAAGTCTGATCATAGACATGCCTCTCCTCTTAAACTTAAGTGATGATGTGCAGTCCTATATAATGGTCTTCAAGTTCCAAGTGAATCCAATATAAGAATTTAAGATAAATGAATCAATTTGGGCTCTGATTCAGATGGCTCCCCTCCAATAGGTTTGGTGTACTCTATCCTCTCCACAAATTGACCCACATGAGTATAGAGAGTCTCTTTGAGTCTATCGGTCTTATCTCTGGACATAGGTCCAACTGAAATAAGAAGCTCGTCCCCGTCATGCATGTCATCTCTATGGTGATCCTTACTCCCGCTCACATCACTTCCTATCCGATGAGCTATGGATTTTCTTTAAGATTCCGACATCTCTTTCACTCTAGCTTTCATTGCCACCTTCGGAACTGCCTCATCTATGTGCGGCAGAGTAGAAGCTTGGGGCTTGAAAAATTTTGCTAGATGTCGTGTTAGTTATAGAGGTATACTGCATGTGAACTTGGATGTAGAGTTTTTGAGGCAAAAATCCCGAAGGAAAAAAAAAACAGATGAGAAGGGAGCTTGGGACAACAAAATACAAGTAGAAAGGATGACTAGTATTATTTAAGATGTTGGTTGAGCAGATAATAGAGATTAAAAAAATAGGGAAGTGTTGATTTTCTTACCTAGAATACGTGTTTTTTAAATTTGGAGAAAAGAAATTTTCTTGTTTCCGTAAAAGTTACAGTTGTGATTTTTTTATTTTTAAATATAAAAAATTGCAACAGAGTTACGCAATCACGTTTTACGTGTTATGCAATCACTTCCAACAGAGTTACGCAATCACTTCCAAAGATCCAATAGTCTCACGGTCACTTCAGAATCAGAGACATTTAATAATGTTATATTCTTGGTCATGAAAAGCATTCCTCAAGTTGGTCGATCCATGAAAACTAGATCATTCATATACAATATATTCTTAAAGATTCAGATCAAAACATGAACAGAGAACTCAATTGTTTACATGAACAAGAAGAACAGATCATATTAGTAATGCGGACAATACGCACATAAAATCAGATCAAGTATCCTTGTCTTTTCTCGCAGTAGCGGATGACTTGAACCAAGGGATCCACACAGAAGTTCTCTTCTGATATAGTTTATAGGCTTCAGTTCTGTGCTCTTCTCTTAGCATCCTCTGTTCTACTAGCACAGTGACATAGGCCAAACACAAGCTATTGATAAGAGCCCCAAGAAATGTCCACCCCTGTCCTAGGTTCCATGCAAATAGCACCAAACCCCACCACCATAATTGCTCTCCAAAGTAGTTTGGATGCCGAGAGTAGCACCACAAGCCCCTGTCCAGATATGGGACAAGTGGCTTCCCAAGCTCTTTCAGTTTGTTGTTTCTCGTCACAAAATCATGAAGCTGTGTATCAGCAAAGTACGCTATGACGATGCCCATAAGGGACACAGCAACTGCTACGAAATCCCACATATTCAACGGCATATGAACGGAATGAATACTGTATAAAGGGAGACATATACCAAGCAAAAACACCTGCAATTTTTACATCACAGAATAAGGAAAAACACCAAAAAGGTAAATTTTGCATTGCTTGGACTTCTATCTGCATCATTCATGGCAGGTTAATTGCTCAAGTGGGATGCCAAATATCTTATGGTAGATGAAACTTCATTCAGGCATTTTAAGGAACACTTGCAACAAATACAAATCACTAACAACTATGGTTAATACTGGTCAAAAGCTAAAACGGAGAACCTGTTGAGAGAGATAGACAGAGAAAAAAGAAATCCACCACCAATGCTTGCCATATTGGCGACGCATATCAGTGAACCTCCAGTCTTCTCTGGCACCCCACTGCCAATTTTCCCGCCTAAAATAGTTATGGGTAAGTCTCAGACTCCACATCCATGTCATTGCGATCACAATTCTTGACCTCCACCAGTTATATTGTGCCAATGGGTACATCGCATAGTAGTAAACAAGCAGCACCGGTATGACAGTCCAGTATAAATCTATCATCTGCACACACAAAATTCACACAACTAAAAAGTCAAAACTAAGGAAGAAGACCCAAGAAGGGGAAAAAGTGGAAAACGCACATACCCAGTGGCTGGATCGGAAGTGGCTGATGACCCAGAAGAGGACGTTGACGTTAAAGAAGAAGAGGACGTTGACCAAGAGAAAAGGGTGATCAACGCACCATGACCACAAAGGAGACAAAGAAGTGTTGTTATTAACACTCGAACTGTAATGGCTGAGAAAAGAGAGGTAGAAGAGAACCGAGGGGAGTGGCACCAAGACAGCCATCACAGCGTTGTTGAAATTTCTACCCATTTTTGACGACGTTGGTATGCGTTCTCTAATGTGCTCATATGAACATTGGAAGCCTTGGTTATATAGGCCCTTATAACTGCTATATGTGTCAGAGAGATTTAATATGTCCTTAATTTTCTGCTTTTATTAGGAAAAGGGAGGAAAAAAAGGTATCTATTACAACCAAATACTAAGAGGTAACAGAGGAGAAGCCATGTTTTTGGTTAGGAAAATGCACCGGAAATGCTTGCGAGCTGAAATAAACAGTTTGTCCTTTATGTAGACATATTTGTCTAAACAGACCAACAACAGCATCTAAGAGTACTGTTTTAACATTAATAAAAGAAGTGAAGACATGACTCAGAAGGATATCATATCATGCGTGTTTAATACAAATCCATGCATTACTAAACATGCAATGATGAAGCCATTAACACATTATGGTGCCCGTAATGATGTTTGCAGCCTAAAGCGGAGTGCTTAATGATTGCCCACACAGCACACGAGCTTATAAAAACCTTCGACAGTCATTACTAAGGTGAATGGTCCCCCACAACCCTCCAACCTCGAGAACACTTCGCTCCTCAACTACGCAGATTCCCGCAATCTGCGCAGAAAGATAGCAGAACAGCTTTACTGTACAACTACCACGCCTGGAGTGAAGGCACCATCATCACCAACCAATGGCTGCTCAAGAACCAGGTCCACAAAGAGGCAAAAGCAATATTTTTCTTATTTAGCATGCATAGCAAAGGTCGGCAGAATTGGTTCTTCCAGGATTGATACGTAGGTCCTCTTGTGCATAGTTTAAACAACGGAATGGGAATGAGTGATGCTCGCGGCACCAACCACCACCTCATACAATAAAGAAGTGCAAAAGATGCGAGTGAACTAGTAGAAGCCAACAACACTACCGAGGAAATAACAGCAGTATACCACAAAATGCACCAGCTTCGCCCCCTAAATATTTACATCTATAGTGCAAGTGTATAATTCCAAGATTCATTAGCAGCCACCCTGACATAAGGGTAGCATGGTGGGAATTTTCAGCTCGAGCCGGTTGAGACAAGTGGAACAAGAACTAAAGCATAATCATAGAGAAATTATGCAAAAAATGAAAAATATAGCAGAGAAACTAAACTCAACTTCAGACGCCAATCTCTTTCACCTAGCATCCAATCACTAACAAGAATACAAGATGTAGGCAGCAGCTGTGATTGACCGAAATATTCGTAGCATGAACATATGATTGAGAAACACGACAAAAGTTCAACATCAACAGAACTTGCAGCTGGACAGAATGATCTGTGGCCAACACTTACAAAGACCTCCCACCCCTTGCAATATCATCCTTAATTGCTTGCTGTATCCATTTCACGATAAGCCACTGCAAAATGGATTATGTTATTAGAACCGTGACTTCAATCGTGAATGGGGAACTCAAAATGAGGGAACATAAGAAATGCTTACCTGAACCCCAATAAGGAGAGGGATCAACATTTTTCCCCTATCATTTGACTCAGATCCATCTACCAACCTTTTGTCAACTATGATCCCTTTGTTCCCATTCGCTGCAACATCAACAATCTCTTTTACCAAGGATGGAATCCAAGCATCACCATTTGGAATAATCTGCATCCAAAACATGCTTATTTACCAATAAGTAATGTACTTGTAATCCCAAATTCAGATCTTAGCTACCTTACCTTTTCATCATTCTCATTTTTATTGCATCTCCCACTGTTCTCAACCAAACCAACAGAAATGGAATAATCCTAAAAGCATTAAAAGAAACAAATAGTTATTAAGCAGGAGATAAAGAATGTAGAAAATATCTTACCGTAAAATTCACATGCAACAATATACAACAGTGAGGATGCTCCTCCCAATAATTAATTTTTCAAGTGCCATAACAACCTGTCAATTATATTAATCAATCAACTTAACACCCACAATTGAGCTACTGATGTACGACAAACAGAGAATAGGCCAACACTTCAACAAAAACACATACACTAAGGAGTTTATAACAACAATTAGGAATCACTCCCAGAATTGAAACAAAGAAATTAGTATCACGCAATGGGTTCTCAAATATAACTTTTAGGGTTTCAAAATCACCAATTCTAGGAATCACTCTCAAAAAATTATCATCTTCCCACTTGGAAAATTCAGAATTCGGCAAAAACTCACCCTTCTTTTTCTCCGTCATGAACTAATATACAATTAAAATGTATACAAACTTGCCCAGTTAATCCTATCAAGGCAAAGAATCAAATTTATCTTTTAGCAATTACATATCACTGTCACAAATTTTGTTAGTCTGGTTACTCAATCAGAAATTGAAAATAGATCTTTTTTGCCAACCACGTAACTTCTCGTCTAGTTTGGTAGGATCTCAATTAATGATCATCTATGATTTTGAGTCCCTGTAGAATGACCATTATGACTAATCCTTTCCTGGAGGTCTCTAATAGAGAGTTTTAGCAGTCTTGACTGCCATGCTACCCTCTCTTCCCCCCATATGTTCTGTAGCCCATTCTCCACACAAAAGTACATGGAAAAACACCCCCAAATACATTATTGTACCTTAAGATCCTGCTTTCTAATTCGCGCTCCTGCACGAAGTGTCTTCAAAACAGCATCTGATCTTCTAGCAGTAAAGACATCATAACTCAGGTCATCTGGTGGGCTGAGCTGAGCATGAGTGAGGACAAGCAAACTTTTCCGCCATATTTCTTTACCAAAACTATCAGAAATAGCACTAATTATTTGCTTATCCAAGTCATCCACTCTGTATGCATCTAAGCGGTCAACGTAAAGCAGAACATCTATAGTCTTGTTCAAAAGAAACCTGCATCATTAGCCAGAGCCCAGAGGCAGCAAGTCAACTCAAAAAATTTGTAGCTCAGTCATGAAAAATAGGCAGGGACAAATAACATGAACCAAGATTTCTGAAATTACTTACCGTTTAATCAAGTCAAGTGCTTGGTAACTAACATAACCGCCTTCAACAAGGCCTGGGGTATCGATGATGTTTAAGGTGAATCCAGACCGACTACGTGAAACCATTACCGGTCTCATGGCCTCTGACTGGATTACACCAATGTTACTAATAATCCACAAGTACAAAAGAAATTCCACCTCCCCTTAATAGCTAATCCAATAATGAAGAGATATTAGAGAAACCAAAAGCTAACCTGAAAGGAGCTCACGTTGACCACTCTCTCTCCAATGAGTGAATTGACAGTTGAAGATTTTCCAACACCACCTTTTCCCATGACAAGGATAGTCAAAGTACTCATACCCTGCAACAACACAAAGATAAAAAAAGTTATAGACAAACCCGCAAACCCTAATTAAAAAAATAACAAAGAACAACAGTGATGAGATGGAAATTAAGACCTCTTCCTTCAATTTTCCAAACAATTCCACAAGTTTGGTTTGCGTGGCGGAAGGGAACTGTTGGAATCCTACCCATTCACGAATTAGCGACCCCATCGATGCCTAGAAGGAAAATTTCCAAGAGAAAGAGCAAATGAGAAAATAAAAGTCAAACCTTTGATAAACCCTAAACCCTACAGATTATAGTAAATGAAAAAGAACCCGGAAAATGCAGCTACGCTTTTGAGGTAGAAAACAACAAGAAAAAAAAAACCGGTAATAAACACGAAGAATAAACAGAGAAGTAATACTAACCTCTTCGTCGATAGAGATTGAGAGAGGACGTTGGAGGTGCAATAGATGACCTTACCAACCAGCCGAAATCTTGTTTGTCTCTATTCGCTCCGTTGCTTACCTCATGTTAAAATGTTAAAAAATATGAAGATTTTATAATTATTTACGTCGTCGTTTGTTCGAGGTTGGGTCTGCGACTTGTCGTTCGGGCCGTTGAGGCAACTCCACTTATCATCTTCTTGACTCCCCTAAAGCACATGCTCTTATCCTCTTCCTCACCTTCTACAGCTGCGCTATTCACTTCAGCTTCCTATCGTCTGCCTTCTTCTTCTTCTTAACTTGGGCGCCTTTTCATGGATAGCACTTGCTCAAATACAAACGAATAGTTGTCCTATCTCAGTGTCAGTGAGAAATGGATCTGTGTTTCACTTCCTCAGTGCATCCTTATACTGTCAACAATAAACCCATT
The DNA here is from genome assembly GCA_027568955.1 of Erythroxylum tenue. NCBI lineage: Eukaryota > Viridiplantae > Streptophyta > Magnoliopsida > Malpighiales > Erythroxylaceae > Erythroxylum > Erythroxylum tenue. The sequence goes on along the minus strand of JAOSBM010000009.1, from coordinate 19,228,853 downwards.
TTCAAGATTAGACCTTTCGGCTCATATCTTAGCTCCAAGACCAGAAAATTTTCTTTTCAGAAGAAGAAGTTTTCGTGTTCTGCGACTTTGGCTACTGACATATCTCAGGTTGTGTCCTTTATCTTCTATTTGCTGTTAGCCTGTTACTGACAAGTATGGGTGTCAATGTGCGTTCTTACTGGTAAAATGCTTGATCGGATTCAGGTTTCTGAGTTTGAGATTGAGAGCAAGAAGCATGATTTGTTAAGACTAGTGCAAGATACACAACGGGGGCTTGCCACCAGCGCTGATCAGCGATCTTTGATTGAGGAGGCTCTGGTTTGTTTCTCTTATTTTCCCTGATTCTAGTTCTCATCAGCGTCTGATGTCTTCTTTTTCCCTGCTTATGTAGGAAAATAAGAGTACTGCTTGTCATTTGATAGGAGAGTCTCTAGATATAAGTTAAATAGAGAAGTAAGATATGAGGTTATCTTGTTTCACTTGAACTCCGACAGGTGAACGTGGAGAAATACAACATTGGTGCTCCAGTTGACTTAGTGCAGTTGGATGGGACGTGGAGACTTCAGTATACTTCTGCACCTGATGTCCTTGTCCTCTTTGAAGCTGCCGCAAGACTTCCGTTCTTGCAGGTTGGAAGAATGAAGATTTTGTTTCGAATTTTGTTCAATCCTTAGAATCGCACAGTTAATCCAATTTGGACTTCTTACCGTTTATTCTGTTCGTTCCATATCAAATAACTGACTTCTTTGCTATGGATCCCATCCTTCGTATAGTTACAGATTATGTTAAGAAGCTTGATCAATGAATATGCTAACAGCAAAAAGTCTGATTCAGTTATGAGCTTTATTTTTGCTTCAATGCGATTTCCTTTTGTAACATATGCCATATTTTCTTCATCTTTTCAAACACAGGTTGGTCAGATCTACCAGAAATTTGAGTGCCGGGATCAGTCTAATGGTGGCATTGTTCGCAATGTTGTTCGATGGAGTATTCCAACATTGTTCGAGGTACAGTCTGTTTTCCCTTCCCTCTGCAATTTCAACGGTATATAAATAAGCTTTCAAATAAATTTCGTTGCCCAGTAACTCCGAAAATGTGATCTGCCCAAAAGGAATCAAGTTTACATACTTCATGCATGCAATTGATCAAGAGCAAATAGTTTATAAAACTAAGAAAAATAGACTACTTGACTCGGAATTCTTAACTTGAAATAATTGGTTTATGCGCCATAATCTCTACAAACTTAAAGAAACTTACTCGTTTCTGTTTGTTTCTTTTTGGGGTCCTTATGCTACACAGGAACAAGAAGGTGTTACTCTCCTTGTTTCTGCTAAGTTTGATGTTGTTTCCATTCGTAACATCCATCTTCGGTTTGAAGAGGTCAGCTTCTCTGCCCTTCATGAAACATGACTTCCAAAACTGGAAAGGTATATTATGCAGCTTTCTCTTCCCCGGCAAGCCCACTTGTGAACCTTTATTGTGCCAACAAGTTCATGAGTTCTAGCTAAAATGATAGGCCTGAAGCTGCTGAACTCTGCTCTTACTTGAACCATTTCACTGTCAGTTTTTCCTGTTCTATGTTTGATGCAGATGTTCCATTCCTTTTATGATTTGGTCCTGCATGTTTGCAATTGGCAGATCAGCCTCCAAAACATTAAAATCAGTGAAGAGTTGCAAGCTCTCATAGCTCCGGCAATTTTACCACGCTCATTCTTAAGTCTACAGGTGAATGAATCTCCAGACTTGTGGTGTTGAGTATAGCAAAGATCTAGTACATTGACTAAATAGAGGTCCTTTTGGTAATATTGAGCCTAATGCTACTACAAACAATCGGTAAAAATGTATCTAATTGAAGTACAATACCTGTTTGTGAAAACAATGAGTAGGTTCCATCCTTCATGAGAATTGTACTGGTGCTTGTCTTATGTGCAGATATTGCAGTTTATTCGTGTTTTCAGAGCCCGCTTTCCTGTAACAAACCCAGGAAACCCAACTAGGTAATTTTTTTGGACTATTTTGTTTAGAATAGCAGTGTTTACGATGTTGTTTAGAGACTGCACATGGATGGTAAAAGGTAAAAACAATCTTGGATTTCAGGAGATCAGTTGGAGGACTATATTACCTGTCCTATCTGGACAGAAACATGCTTTTGGGACGAGCTCTTGGAGGTGGTGGTGTTTTTGTATTTACTCGAGCTCAGCCGCTGGAGTTATGAAGACAGACAGAGGACCCTGTAAGGCACATCTCGTCGTTAGCTTGCCATGATCCATGTTTTATTCATTTATTTGCCTTGGAATTTGATGACAACAGTAAACTGCAAAATGAATTGCCTATCTCAACATCTGCAAACGATTTCCAGCTGTTCGAGTTCCACATATCTTGGAGTGAAATGATGAGATTTTGGAAAGGAGAACAGAAGTATATAAAGATTGGAGGGATAAACTCTCAGGTTAAATCTTAGTATATTAACGAGTATACGCTTCATCAATACTTATTCTTTGCATGTCATTTCATGTCTATCCCTGTTTGTTCACACAGGGTCTCGCTGCATAAGCACAAATATACTCAAACCTAAAGCAAAGGACATAAAATAAAGAGAAAAATGAAATTAACATTGGAAAAAAGTAAGTCCTGGCGGAGATTATAGCCATAATTCCCTTTCTATGAAGGTCTGATACCTCGGAGACAACGAACGTCGTAGACAGGATCAAATGAGGAGCTTCCAGTTGGCTAGGAATCCTGTCAGGAATCCGTACTTAACAACAAGTGGCAACTACAACTTTTGTTTAAAACTGGAACGTTTCGGAGTGTTAAGTTTCGTCAGTAATTTGCTCACCAAGCAAACTCTTCCAACGTTCTTGGAGGGCTTTATATGCTTTTACGTAAGCAATAACCTGCAATCCGACTCTTCCATCAATGGTTTTTTCAGTTATTTCCTGACGAATTCCTTGTGGGAGGACTCCTGTTAATTAGACGAGAAACAATTAAGAAAACCAACTACAGGATATTTCTGCAAGAGGTGGTGGCTAAATCAGGGAAACCAACAACCACTGCCAAAAATAATTGCTTCTAATTACTGTCAGGGCCTCGTATTTAGGGGGTGCTTGATTGATGGGTTTGAGAAGAGGTTAATGGGTATGGAATGAAAAGTTAGTGGTTGGTTCTTTAATATGATTATAGGGGTAATGGTTTGATATCCCACTTTGGGGGAATCCTCCATACCCCTCATTTAGTAGAGGAATCAAAATCATTCCTTAGTAGAGAGT
>JAOSBM010000009.1:19200695-19214081 GCA_027568955.1 Erythroxylum tenue | reverse complement strand
ACATAATCTTCTAATATCTATACATAATCTCCTAATATTTGTACACAATATCAGATCTGATACATGTTATCTGATCTAATATTATTGCCTTTTAGGAGTCAATAATATCTTAGGAAATATTCAGCTGAATATTTCCCATCAAGGAGTTAAGGATGTGATGAAATAGGACTCATATTCCAGAAAAGTGACATCCATACTTACAATGTATTTCTTAGACAGGGGGTGATAACACGTATATCCTTTTTGTGTGGGAGAATATCCAACAAACACACATTTCAAAGCTCTTGGATCCAACTTGCCAACATTCCGAGCATGAACAAAGCAAACACACCCAAAGACTGTTGGAGGTACAGTATAAGAGTTTGTACCTTGTAATATTTCAACAGGGCTTTTAAAATCTAAAATTCGAAGTGACATTCTGTTGATAAGATAGGCGGCTGAAAGGAATGCATCACCCCAATATCCCTTTGGAAGATTCATTGTGAACATGAGTGATCGCGTAACATCCAGAATGTGTCTATTCTTCCTTTTCGCAACTTCGTTCTGTTCACTAGTATAGGCACAACTAGTTTGATGTACTATTCCATTAAAATCTAGATAAGCACGAAATTTGCCATCCATATACTCCATTCCATTATCTGACTGTAAGATCTTAACTTTATCATCATGTTGAGTACAAATCGTTTTGTGAAAAGATTGGAAGCATGAAAATTTTCATTCTTGGTTTTCATCAGATAAACTCACGTCAATCGGGTGCATCAATCAATAAAGGTTACAAACCATCTATGGACAAAAAGAGGGGGAGTTTGAGTAGGCCCTCAAACATCGGAGTGAATGGTCATAAAAGGAATAGAACTCTTATTATTTGATAAATTATAAGAACTTCTAGTGTGTTTAACAAGTTCACATGCTTCACAAAACAAAGAATTAGAAGTTCTTTTAAACAAGTTTGGATAAAGTTTTGCTAGAACAAAAAACGAGGGATGTCCTAATTGCCTATGCCACTGTAGAATTTCCTTATTAATCACATCATTTCCAAAAGACGCTTGATGTGCAACTGTCGGGCGCTCTTCTTCCAAGACATATAAGTCATCCTGCAGTCTATCAGTTCCAATCCTCTGCCCTATGTGAAGGTCCTGAAGAACACAATAGTCAGGAAAAAATTCAACTTTGCAATTAAGGTCCTTAGTGATAGTATTGACTGAGAGAAGATTAATAGGAAAACAGGGTACATGAAGTACTAAGGATAGGGTAATATTGGGAGTACAGTTAATAGAACTTGTACCAGATACGGAAGTAAAAGACCTATCTGTTATTCTAACACAATCCCTGTTGTTTCCATGAGAGTATGTTAAAAATTTCTTTTGAGAGCTTGTCATATGTCTGTTAGCTCCAGAGTCTATAATCCAAGGATTATCTTTAGAATTGTAGTACTCAATACCTGATTTGGCAAGGTTTGATGCACCAACTGTGAAAGCAGAGTCTGTTTTTGAGAGAAGCTGTCTTAAGGCCTAAAGTTCCTCGTTAGATAATCCCCCAACTACCGATGTTTCAGACACTTCATTTCCATCAACCAAGTGAGCCTGATCCCTTACCACTGAGCTGTCGTGTTTTCCACGACTCTGATTAGGCCTTCCATGCAATTTTCAGCAGGTTTCTCGGGTATGTCTTGATTTTCCACATTTATCACAGTGTCAGTGATCCTTATTAGATGAGGTATTTGTAAGTTTCGGCTTTTCAGTAGAACTTGCTACTAATCCTATTTTTTCAATGATAGGTGTATGTAGCTTAACATTTCGCCTACTTTCTTCTTGTTGTACTAGAGAATGTGCGAGCTGAACAGAAGGGAAAGGATCTTTTCCAAGTGTTATACCTTGTATATGATCATACTCTGGGTTAAGACCTGCTAAAAAATCAAAAACCCGATCTTCGCCTATCATTTTTTGGAATCTAGCAGTGTCTTTTGAATATTCTGCTTGAAAGTCCTAATAATAGTCTAACTCCTGCCACAACTCACATAACTCTGCAAAATACTGTGATACATTCATATCTCCTTGCTTTGTGTAGTGCAATTTATTACGAATATCAAAAATTTGAGCTTTATTACCTATTTGAGAATAGGTCAGAGAAGCAGCTTTCCATATCTTTGCTGCTGTGTCAAGTAGCAAGTATGTCCGAGCAATCTCCGGCTTCATTGAATTGATTAGTCAAGACATGACGAGAGAATTATCAAACTCCCACTAATTGTAATCAGAATTATTGATGTCGAGTCTCTTACTGTCATCATTAATATAATCCTGTAATCCTCTAGTTTTGATGAACAACAAACAGGATCTTGACCAAGCAAGATAATTAGTTCCATCAAGTTTTACGGGACTGATTTGAAGTAAAGGATTATCGGAATTCGACATAATTACCTTCTTTCTTTCCATCTTCTTTAGTGTTACTCAGGACAACCAACAAAAAAATGCCAGTAGAGTAAATAGAAGTTGTTCAAACAAATGTGCTTCTGTTATATGGGCAGAAAAATTACCAAACGGACAGAAACACAAAAATACACCGAGGAGAGGCAAGGAAGCAAGGGTACTGGCAGAAGGTAAGGATACGTCTGACACAACCAGAGGAGAGGCAAGAGGCTGACGACCCTGATGGAGAAAGAACGGAGACGAAATACTGGCCGGAGGGTGGCACGTGGTGCTCACGCATGGCAACTGCAGAGAATTTGTGGCGACGCATGGCAGTGCAGTTGACATCGAGTCTTTCATAGTGGAAGTCGCCGGTTACAGCTAAAGCAATCTAGGTGGGTGGTGAGAAGAAAAAAACACGTTGCTGTTTGGGCAAGTACACACTCAGCTGGTGAGGAACAGTCGGGAAAAAAAGGAACAATCCCTAAATCAGATAGGGCTCTGATACCATGTTGAATGTTGAAGACAATTTGTATTTGTTGTATTTGTGTACATAGGAGCAAGGGTTTATATACAAAATTCCTAGGATTATTTAGGAAGTAATCTAGCTATTAACTCTATGAAATCTCTCAATTATAGGAGAGATTATAGGTATAATGATAACAGTATCAATGCTAATAATACAATATCAATGCTAATAATATCTGGTCAACAAATCTTAATTTATCGGCTTTATCTATATGTTTAAGAATTATATAGGCACATCTTGAATTGTTAGTGTAGAGTCTGATCGTGATATTTTCCTTTCTTGGTTTTCCTTTATTTTCATTTTTACATTTCTTCTCATGTATATTCATGCCTTACAAAATGTTATATTAGCACATAGCTAAATGTGCTTCCTTTTGTGCGGGGATTTTCTGTTGGTGGTAGTTGTGTACTTTTCATGTACGGATTACACTGATTTTTAGGAAACAAATTTCAGCTGGAATAACTCCATACTCAATACTGATTTTGATTTATTAATGGAACTAGTGCTTACATTACAATATGTTTGGCCTTTGTTCTGCATAGCATATTTACTCTTTTGAGGAATCTCATGGGAGACCAACATGGCAAGATTGTTGGAGCTGATATCTGAAGCAATTTCAGATAATTGCCAATGAAATTGCAAAATAATCACTATTTTTTTGCTTGCCAAAGAGATGATTGTTTTATTTTAATTTTGTATATATTTCTTGTGTGATTGATTGCACACGTGGAACCTTTGCAACTGCGTCATTGCATGCTGTTCTAATTCTGACAACGTACTGTTAATAATTCTGTTTGTTAAAGAGAGTTTTACTTTTGGGAGTTTCCATTATCTAGCAAAACTCCCAAAATTAAAAGAAAATCTTTTTCCTCTCTGATGCTTCAGTGTGAAGTTATGATTATTGCTTGCTGTTGTTGATATGAATTTATTTCTTTTCTTGAGTTATTGTTTTCAGACATAACAGAGTGTAATGTATTTGCTTGCATGAATTTTCTTTTGTTGCTAATAAACAACGGTTTGGTCATCAAATACTTACATGCTACTGTAGCTATAGAATTTTTTGAGCATTTGTGATGTTCCTGAAATAAATTTCTGATGATTATTGCACATCTTTTCTTTGTCTTTTCAGGTTGATAGGATTTATCAAGCAGACTTTAAAACGCAGATAATATTTAATTGCCAAATGGGACGTGGGAGGACTACAACTGGGATGGTGATTGCAACTTTGGTTTATCTCAACCGGATTGGAGCTCTTGGCAAGTTTAGCAATAGCTACTCCTTTATGCATTGTATTAACTGGTTAACACTCTTTATGACATTATCTATACTAGGTCAATGATTCTTTTTGGAAACTGAGTTTTAAATTGATTCGCTTGCACCTTTTGCATGCTGTTAATTAGTAGCTATTTAAACCCCTTTTCTTATTAGGAATGATAGATCTGCTATTCTTTTTCTTTTTCTTCCAAATTGAATTGTTGGGCATGACAGCAAAGTTGTACTTGTCTCTGGATGTTTGGGAAATATTGTAGTCCTGATGGGCTTCTAGTTGAGCAAGGGCAAGATCTAGATGATATATTATCAATTGCTCATTTCATGATAAATATGTGAAAATGGTAACAAACTTGTGCACCTAGATTTGTGCTTGGGATTTGCATTCCAATGAAGGGAACTGAATAACTCAATATGACTTGCTAATGTATAAAATATTCTTAATTGAACTGCTACTTTGATTCGTATAACCAGTAAATATTTTATAAGAGATGACTTCTGAGCTTGTATATATATTTTCTTATGTATTGTAGGTATCCCAAGATCCAACTCAGTGGGGAGAGTGTTCGACTCAGGTTCTAATGTTGCTGATACTTTGCCAAACTCAGAGGAGGCACTTCTTAGGGGAGAATATGCAGTCATCAGAAGCTTGACACGTGTTTTGGAGGTACCGAATATTAACAATTACCTATTTCTTTATCCTTTTGTTATTTATTTTGTCCTTGGGTTGTCTTTTGAATTGTGGAAGAGTTACTTGGTTTGTCTTTTGATATGTGGAAGAGTTACCATTTCCTTGAGTTTTCTTATGAGTTTTAATGCACATTCAGGGAGGCGTTGAAGGCAAAAGACAAGTAGATAAAGTCATTGACAAGTGTGCCTCCATGCAGGTTTTTCTAGTTATTATTCTTAGTCCATTCAATTACAGGTTCACTAGAAATGAAATTTCTTTATTTTCTGTTGCATAGAGAATTCACCTGAATGTAATGGTTTAACCACAGAACTTGCGTGAAGCAATTGCTAACTACCGCAGTAGTATTCTCCATCAGCCTGATGAGATGAAGAGAGAAGCTTCGCTTTCGTTTTTTGTTGAATACTTGGAAAGATATTACTTTCTTATATGTTTCGCTGTATACATTCACTCAGAGAGAGATGCCCTCCGTTCTAGTTCTTTTGGTCACAGTAGTTTTGCTGACTGGATGAGAGCACGGCCGGAACTGTATAGCATTATTCGCAGGTAAGGTTATCCAATGATTCAAGTGGTTTAAGCATGCCTTGCAGATTTTGTATCATACGAGCAAACAATTAGAAATATAAATTACTTCAATTTTCATGATGCTGCAACAATGGAGCACAATGAGGTTTCTATCTATCTCTAATAATTGTCTAGATACTGTAATTAATAGTAGAATTAATTTTGCAACAATTGCTCCTGGTGCAGGTTGCTCAGGAGAGATCCAATGGGTGCCCTTGGATATACAAGTTTAAAGCCATCTTTCATGAAGATTGCTGAGTCTACTGATGGCCGCCCTCATGAGATGGGTGTGGTTGCTGCCTTAAGAAATGGGGAGGTGCTAGGAAGTCTAACTGTTCTAAAAAGTGACCACCGTCCTGGTTGTCAAAACCAAACTTTACCAGAAAGGGTAGAGGGTGCACCTAATTTTAGAGAAGTTCCTGGATTTCCAGTTTATGGAGTTGCAAATCCAACCATTGATGGTATTCTCGCAGTTATTCAGAGGATTGGCAGCTTGAAAGGTGGTCGCCCAGTTTTTTGGCACAACATGAGAGAAGAACCTGTTATCTACATCAATGGGAAACCATTTGTGCTTCGTGAAGTTGAAAGACCATACAAGAACATGCTTGAATACACGGTAAACACGATCACTCTCCTACTGTACATATTTGTTGGATTACTAAACTAGAGCTGAATGTGTACTCGATTTAGAGTTGATTTCCTTAATTTTTGTGTGTGTATATTGTGAAACATTTGTCTGTTTTTAACATTATAATCCAGTAGTAGATGTCAAGGAAAAAGGTTTTCACTATGTATTAATGTGTCTTCATCATGCAAAGAACAAATGCTGCTTAATGATATTGGAATATTTTAGGACTCATGTAGACCGTCTTAGTTAGCAGAGGAAAAAGTGCCAGAAGTGTTTCCTGTAGACTGTCTTAGTTAACAGATTGTTACATTCTTCATGCATCAAATTCCTGTAAACCTCTTGTGGACAGGCATGAACAGTGCCAGAAGTTTTTTCCTTTTTCTGAAGCCTCAGTCTCCAAATGGGCATTGCCATGTTTTAAATATGCCTATTTCTTTGATTTAGGCATGTTAGGCATTGATTTTATACTTATTGATATGGGCACTAGTTGGTAAGATTAGATTATAATATATGCATGCAGGGAATAGATCGAGAGAGAGTGGAAGGAATGGAGGCTCGATTAAAAGAAGATATCCTACGAGAAGCTGAACACTATGGAGGTGCTATAATGGTCATTCATGAAACAAATGATGAGCAAATTTTTGACGCATGGGAATGTGTGAAATCTGATTCTATCAAGACACCCCTTGAAGTCTTCAAATGCTTAGAGGATGATGGTTTTCCCATTAAATATGCTCGTGTGCCAATCACTGATGGTAAAGCTCCTAAAAGTTCAGACTTTGACACATTGGTGATGAATATTGCTTCTGCCTACAAGGATACTGCCTTTGTTTTCAATTGTCAGGTAAAAGTTCCTCCCCAGGCTCAGAGGGATAGAGAGACTGTTTAATGTTTTTCTGCTTACATATATTCTATGGTAACCTGAATTTAGATGGGGATAGGAAGGACGACCACTGGCACTGTGATTGCTTGCCTTCTGAAACTCAGAATTGATCATGGGAGACCCATTAGAGTCCTAGCAGATGATATGAACCATGAAGAAGTGGATAATGGTAACTCATGTGGTGAAGAAACTGGAGGAAATGGCAGTTCAAGTAGTGAAGAACCTGGAGACAATGTTGCTACATCAGCCTCCCATATTATCAGAACGCAGACTGAATTGGAGCACAGTCGTGCTTTTGGCATTGATGATATCCTACTTTTGTGGAAGATAACAAGACTATTTGATCATGGGGTGGAATGCCGAAAGGCCTTGGATGTAATTATTGATAGGTGCTCTGCACTTCAGAACATACGTCAAGCTGTTCTCCAATACAGGAAGGTGGTGAATCAACAACATGTTGAACCAAGGGAGAGGAGAGTGGCATTGAATCGTGGTGCTGAATACTTGGAAAGGTACTTCCGTCTAATTGCTTTTGCAGCATATCTTGGAAGTGAAGCATTTGATGGGTTTTGTGGTCAAGGAGAATCAAAAATGACCTTTAAGACTTGGTTGCATCAAAGACCAGAGGTTCAAGCAATGAAGTGGAGCATCAGGTTAAGGCCTGGGCGGTTTTTCACTATACCTGTAAGTATCTTTTCACCTATTGATGGTGGAACTCCAATGCTTCATCAATGCCTTTTATTAAATTATGGATATTCATTTTGATAGTATTGTTGTAATTCAGAAACTGTTGCATTCTTATTTTAATTCAGGAAGAGCTAAGAGCACCACAGGAATCACAGCATGGAGATGCAGTCATGGAGGCCACCATCAAGGCCCGTTGTGGTTCAGTTTTGGGAACAGGATCGATACTTAAGATGTATTTCTTTCCTGGCCAGAGGACTTCTAGCCATATACAGATTCATGGAGCACCACATGTTTACAAGGTACTAATCTCACCGTCTTGGTTGGATTATCTGAGATTATATACATCAAATGGATTATTTTGGTTAATTCTTTGCTTATATATTTTGTCATCGACATGAGAAGGCATTACACCAATGAGATTAAAAAATCATGAGGAGATAACACCCTTGCGTAATCGTAAATGTTTCACTTTAGCATCCAACATAATCTAGCTCTGATCATATTCACCTCTTAATCTTTTTAGCATGGTTATATTCTGTGTAATTTAGTATTATAATAATACCAGGGCACAGTTGTATTCTTACACATATATACACACATTAAGCCTAAACTTCTTTATGCTTCAGGTGGATGGATATCCTGTTTACAGCATGGCAACTCCAACAATTGCTGGTGCTAAAGAGATGCTAGCATATTTAGGTGCCAAACGTAAGCTAGGCGGACACGTTACTGGGAAGGTGATATTGACTGATCTCAGAGAAGAAGCAGTTGTTTACATCAATGGGACCCCATTTGTCCTCAGGGAGCTTAATAAGCCTGTCGATACACTCAAGCATGTCGGAATAACTGGTCCAGTGGTGTGCCATCATTAATATTATTATATGTTAAGCCTGTCGGCGTCTTTGCGTCTTTATCTTACTTGTTATTCGCAGGTGGAACATATGGAAGCACGACTAAAAGAAGATATAATATCTGAGGTGAGACATTCTGGTGGTAGAATGCTTTTACATCGTGAAGAATTTAATCCCGAAACAAATCAATCCAGTGTTGTGGGATATTGGGAGAACATTTTTACAGATGATGTGAAGACACCAGCTGAAGTTTATGCTGCCCTAAAGGATGACGGGTATGATGTCAGTTACAGGAGGATACCGTTAACTAGAGAGAGGGAGGCGTTAGCTTATGATGTTGATGCAATCCAGTGTTGTAAAGATGAGTATGTACTATAACCACTTCTTTATACAATCCACATTTTGCTTCTTTAGCCACTAGTTTAACTACTGGTCTGATTGGTCTGTTTGGTAAAGGAATTGAAGAATGATTTAACTTGGAAGATGACCGCTTCAAACTGCTATTGTTGGTCTTACTAGTAGGGCATTGCTACTATGAATTTACCCAGTAATTTAGTTTTAGGAGGAAGCTTATTTCATTATAATTTTCAATATTGAATTGATTTTTGCAGGGATGATCTTAATTGTCTTATCTTTTTTCCAGTTGTGCAGGGAATTACCTATTTGTTTCACACACGGGGTTTGGAGGAGTTGCCTATGCAATGGCCATTCTTTGTATTAAAGTCAAAGCAGAGGCAAACTTCACAGCACAGATTCCACAAGGCCCAGTGATGGCTGAAGAGTATCTGCCATCACAATCGTCTGATGAAGAAGCACTCAAGATGGGTGATTACCGTGACATACTAAGCCTAACAAGAGTTCTCTTTCGCGGTCCAGATAGCAAAGCAGATGTGGACATTATTATTGACAAGTATGTTGTCTCACTATAATTTTGTACTTTTGAGCATTAAAGGTGTTAACAATTTTTGACCGTTAGAAAGAAAATATTAACTGGTCTCTGCTTCGGTTAGAACCTATGTTAGACTGCATTTGTTTGGCTATGCATCATTTAATTTTGATTCCGTAGTCTTATTTGGCATATTGTCATTTGTTATGCAGAGTTTCTTACTTCTCTTCCACAGGTGTGCAGGTGCAGGGCATTTACGTGATGATATATATTATTACAGTAAGGAACTCAGGAAATTTCGTGATAGGGATGATGAACATCGTGCACATCTCAAGGATATGGGAATGAAGGCTTTAAGGTTGATTTACACGTTACCAACTTATGACCATTGGCTAATTTTCTTTCCTCCTTTCAGTAAATGTGTTATATTTACTTGGTGATTAGTGATGACCATGTTGTTCCTTCACTTCCCTTATCTATTCCCCAACCAATTTCTTTACTTTTTCCGGTACGAAGGCATAACCAGTTTCCTTTGTACATCTACAGGCGATACTTCTTTCTCATCACATTCAGATCCTACCTATACTGCACCAATGCAGCTGAAACAACCAATGCAGCTGAAACAAGGTTCACTTCGTGGATGGATGCGAGACCTGAATTGGGACATCTTTGTAATAATCTCAGGATTGATAAATAAAATATACTTGTAGCTTCAACAATCCAAATGTATGCATGTACAGCTAGTCTGTGGTAGTTTCTCCAATGTACAGCTAGTCAGCTTTTGGTAGTTTCTCCATCAGTGACTTCGCTCTGTTCCCTTTATCCTTCGTTGCATGTATAGGTGGAAAATAGGCATAGTGCAGTTGATACGTCACCATAAAATCAATGAAACCTGATCGAGGAATTGTGTTCCTTTGCATGTCGAAGTTGGGCAATTTCGCCGATCCGAACCTGTGGGGCAACTAGGTTTTGCATGCTTAATGCCAATGATATTGGACCCTGGAAGCTTTTACTCTCCGCTATAGCAACAATAGAACTCCTGCACAGTTACATTTGCGACTCCCGTTTCGACCTGTTTTATATTGTAATAATGCTACAATCAGATTCTGGTGTATCATACGTTAACCATAAGCATGTTTTCTTATAATTGTAGTCTTCCCCTTGACGTTCCTTTTCTTTTTAATTTTTTTTGTCGCATGCTCTCCTCTAACAATTGCAAAGATTAAAGAGTTGTCTTCAAAATAGATAGAATCTGCATCAGAATAAATGATAGTCACGCTCACTGAAATGATTGATTCTTCTTATCCCCCAATACATGTCCATGAATATCAGAAGGTAATACTGTCAGACAAATCAATCTCACTGTTAAAACTTTCTATTGTGAATTATATGAGTAACGAATGTGAAGTCTTTTAGATTGCTGAGCTATAACATAGGCAGTTGAAGGGCTCTCTTCAAGGACAACCTGATACCCATCGCCAAAGCTGTCCATTCCTTGGGCCAAAAGTTGCCAGAAAATCCCACCAGTAAACGCCCTACCACCTTTGACACTGTTATGTATGATATCATATATCTTCTGGAAATAAACATCTCTTGTTTGAACGGTGAACCCTGGAAGTTTTGAAGACTTGCCAAACTCCCCTATCATAAGTGGTTTTCTGAGCACTGAATCGGCGTCCATGGTGTGTACTTGGATCCATCTGTCCACAAAAGCGTCTTGTTCCTTCTCGTTTGCGTTGGGCAACCTGTGTCATGTTCCATTCATATGATATGAGGTGATGAATTGTACGAAAATTGTGAATGGAGTTAGAAGAAGGCTTACCACGTTTCTGGGTAGAGATGAATGGTTGCGTAATCTATCTCTGGGATTTGGTTGTTCAAGATAAAATCAGACCCATATGTGATGTTGCCAGGATTGTTCTGCTTCCCTGAGTCCCCGTAAAACCCTTCAAGTCCTATTTCCAGAAGATGATTGCTGTCGACGGATTTGAGGTATGCTGCCACTTCCTTGATCCAATCCTTCAAGAATCACAACACAAGCCATCACAAGGAAGAATATAAAAGTCACAGAAAAGGTATAGATAGAGGGACGTAGCTTGATAGTTATACTGGAAATGGGAGATACGTGGATTGCTCAGAAATGACCTGAATTAGGACTCCAGAGGGGTCATCCGAACGAGGTTCGTTTATAAGCTCCCAAGCGAAAATTGTGGGATCATCTTTGTATGCCATTCCAGTTATAGTGTTGATTCTCGTGAGCACAGTCTGTCAGAAGAGAGAACTCGGAACAAGCAAACAGTTAGAACATGACACTCGCCAATCTTGCAAGCTAAAGAGTAGATAACGATGTTGATAATGGTTACGTAGGTTTTCTGAATCTTCCTAGATGGTCAGAAAAGCACAGGTTTTCCGTGCATGCTTGCCTAATCCTAACAGGAGGTCAAAACACAAATGCATAACCTTCACGAGTCTACTAACGAACCTCTAGTTCGAAAGCCTGCCAAGACTCGGAAACGTATGTTACTCACCAGTCGACGGAAAATTAAGAACTTAAAGGATTGGCTATACCTTGACATGGTTCTTGTAATATTGTCTGATGAGAGGATTAGAATAGAAGTCGTCGTCGCTACTCACTTGCTCACCTCTTTCCCTTGCCCATTGAACATATTGATGTCTACCTCCAAAATCTTCGTAGTTGTTTATTAAGCCCAGGATCACATAAATCCCATATTTTCTGGCTTCAGATATCACCATGTCCAGTCCCTGAAATAAATCAGGAGATGAAAAGAAAAAAGGGAATAGACATCGTAATTTCACGTGATCAAGCGAGCCTAGTTGAGAACTGAAATAGCTATTAAACTCAACTTTAGCTTGTAGAGTTCACACAGCTTCTGTGACAATTACCTTGAAAGTCTCTTCATCGTAGTGACCTGGAGAAATCTGAAGAGGTCTACTGTTACCTCCATCATTGTAAGCCCAAGTTCTAGCAATGTTCATACCATACTTGGAGGCCTGTTGGAACGCAGACCAGACTTTATCTCTTGTCGATTGATCAGAAGCCATGTACATCAGCCAATATGCATTGAAGCCATTCAAGTAGAGAGGCTTATCATTTACTACAAAATTGTTTCCTTTTGTTCTGACAAAACCACGCCCAGATGCTTGGGACTCGTTAGCTTGGCTATTCCTATGTCGGAAAACAACCAGAGAGATGAGAAACAGATAGGTGTTCAAACTTCTGCTGCCCACCATGGCTAAAAACAAGGAAGCTTGAACAGGCACTAATGGACACTCTTTTAGTATATGTAGAAAGGGGTAGGGATGCAGAGTTACAAGCTGTCAATGGTCTATAACCAATAAGAACTAGAGTTTATTATCCTTTTCCATTTTGGTAAGATTAATAAATGCATCCAAATCTCAATCTTTTAATTCTTGTTATGAATTTATTAATTAATATGTTAATTTTTATGATTTATTAGTTTTTATAAATTAAAATAAATCAATTAATTTTTATTTAATAATTTTTTAATTAAACTTTAAATTATTTGATAATAATAACAATATTTTTCAATCATATTTTAAACTCCTTAATTTTATTTAATTTTTATCTAGTTTTGTGACAATCTAATATCAGTTAAATCTTTTAAACCCTAAATTTAGATCTAATGTTTAAAACATTGAATAAATGTAACTTTCCACATGTTTAATTGCTAATAAATTTAGAAGAAAGTTGTCATTATTTAAAATTAATTGCTAAAGGTCTTATTAAAACAATGAATCCAAAATTAAATGGCAACATTAAGTATCATGTTTTGGATTTTGAAGAGTATCCTCGAATTATGATCCTAGCTCTAAAAACATGCAAGAAAAGAAGTCTACTTGATAATTTGTGATTATCATGTACTCCCTCCGATTCATAATAAGTGTCGTTTTAAGAGAATGCACACTTATTAAGAAAGTTAATGAAATATCTAATATACCCTTATTAATTACATG
>JAOSBM010000009.1:19086742-19099015 GCA_027568955.1 Erythroxylum tenue | reverse complement strand
ATGCCATTTTCGCGGGCACGGACTCGGATATCACCATCGATGTCGGGTTCGGGTCTTTCGGGAATGGGATGCTACATGAAATGAAAAATGAAATGCCTATAGGTAGTTTTTGGGGCTTAAAATTAAACTAAAGTGAAATGGAATCCCTAGAATGAATATTTGGGCTATAAAATGGAGAAAATGTTTGAAGTTGTACCACAGGCCTTGAAATAAAAATGAAACACTTAAAGGTGGATGTTGGGGCTTAAAAATAAAATATTTAGAATGACCTTTAAATTAATCATGTACCTATTAATTAGTTAGATAACAATTTATATTAAAACAATTTCATAAATGATTAATAAAAATTTAAACTTCTAACATCATAGAATATATTTTAATAATTTAAATATCATTAATATTTTACTAAAATAAGTAAAATCAATTGAAAGCACCTAAGGGCCTTATTAAAGATGATCATTTGTGTTAGCAATGCGTCATACTCCCTCTTAAGAAAAACTAAACTAAAGCACTTAAGGGCTCTAGGTTAAACCTCTCTTTGATATAAGTTTTGTTTAGTTGTGAAAGCTAGCTTAATTTTGTGGCTAGCATTTAAATAGAAATTGAGAATAATGGATAAACTCTTATTTATGAATTTACCTTTTCCTAGCTACTTTTTATTCCTTAACCAAACGAAATCCTCATCCACCTCCTTTTTAATCATTCTTTTCACTTTGGATTTAATCATTCTTTTCACTTTTCAATATTCGTTAGGTATGTCTTAGGCAAAACTCTTCACTTTGGATTATATCTTATACTAATAGGAACTAGGAAGTAGGAAACTTGATTTAGTTGACACTTAGCTATTTTTTTATTACATATGGAAAGAAATAACTAACATGAATTATAATAAACAAAACAAGAATTTGCAAGAAATCTTACACAAGATAGTTCAATGAATAAGAGAAACTAAATGGATAAAAAATGAGTTCTCAACTAAAGCCAAGCATTTAAACTAAAATCTATATAACTACATCTTCATTCTCGATGACAATTAATTTTAGGAAACTATGTGATTCTAGACCTTTTATTTACTTTTGATTTTTCTATTAAAGAACTTGTTTTTAATATTATTACCATTTTGTATAACTAGAATATCTAATTCTCTTTAGGGCTTGGTTAGATTAGATATGGCTCTTATTTTTGCTAGTTCATACATTCTTATCTCTTTTATTTGCAATATATTATTCATATCACTCACCAAAAAAGGTAACGATGGGAACAAATGTCATACATTAAGGACTTTACAGAAAGAAGGAAGTTAAAATAATTTAATAAATAACTTTAAATATTACTTAAAAAAAGTTTTGATTCGACCTAGTGAGGAAATACAAATAAATTTAATTTTGTAAAAGGTATTAATGGTATCTTGTTTTTTCAATTAGCTTAACGAATTAAGAGGTAATAGGAGAAATTCCACTACACCATTCTTTTGTGATTAATATGTAATTTAATTTCTCTATACATCATTGAAGAATCATAGTTCTTATATTTTCTTAATAGGAACATAAATAGATTAAAGTGAGCAATCCAACTCCAAGCCAAAAAATTTTTGAGTGCTTATTAAGGACTTGTTACAACTTATGTCCTGGACATTTTTCGTTTTGGCTACTTGTGCTACTTCATGCATATCTATACCTATGCTCAATTCAAAAATTATCAAAAACTAGCTAATTGTTTATTGCCTTTCTTGCAGATCGTGTTCTATGTTGAAGAGCATCGATAATTGGTCCTACTATATTAAAAAAAATCAATTCTAGGTACCCACACAAACTTGGTCCTTGGAGTTCTCTTTGTGTGATAGTAGAGCCTAATAAATGATTAACATATGATATACTCTTTTCATGAAAATATGACCTATGGTGATTTAAAGAAAATGCGATGCTTTTTTGTTTCTCATAACGGTTGATATTAAATGGGAGCAAGTATCATGCCTTTATGCTTATAAAGAGACCTATAATGATTGTGAGTTTGTTTCATACCATTTTAATGAGAAAGAGGCCTATATGAATGAAAAGAGGTTGTAATAATGGTTTTCCATAATAATGGTTTTGCATAATAATAATGTTTTTTTTCCATAATAATGGTTATGATCTTTCGAAAAATTTATATGCTATCATTGTCCATATGTGATATTGCAAAAAATGGTTATGATGAAAGTGAGGTTAATTGTTTTTTTGTAAGTAGAGATCAAGGCTTCAATGGCTTAAGCAATATTATAAGTCGTAGGATATGAAAACATTAATAGGTAATTGTTTACTATCTTTTTTGTAGGCTATGTTCTGTGTTAAAAAGTGTCGATAATTGTCCAACCTCATCCGTCTTCTTTGTAGTTTGCGATTGTCCATTTATTAAGGTAAGTCATGCAACTAAGTAATGTTTACAATGTGATCAATTTTTTATTGTTCTTTGTAATATTACCTCTAACAATTATTAATGAGTTTTAGGCCGGGGTTTAATAGTGTAGGTATTTATGTTTAGGAATTTGTTAAAATTGAAACATAAATTGAACTTCAATGTGATTAATTCAAACTTAGTATTATCATAAGAAATTCACGTAATTGACTTGACAATTCTTTGCATAGTAAACTTTTACGATGGTATATATGCTGGAAACCCATGATGTAGCTCTCATGAGGCTTATTGATGAAAAATCCCACGAGCCTAAGAGTGTAGCACCCCACTCCCACAAGACACATACCCGACTTCCTGAGTGATATCCGAGTTCGTACCCCGTGAGGGTGACATGCTAAAGCACTCAATCATTCAAAAGTTGTTATTAATTTTTTTTATTTTTTGAAACCACAAACATAAAATGCAGAAATCGATAACCAATTTAGGCCCACTTTCATTCATAAATATTTTTTTATCAACACAATACAATCAATAGAATTTCAATAACCAATTGGGACCCATTACAAATACAAAATACTTTAGTCATAATGTCTTTACATTCCACCATAAAAGCCTTTGTATACACATTTAACAAAAATTTTGAAATACAAATTTATACAAAAATAGGAAAACACTAATGCAGACGCGAACTGATCCCTACCTCTTCTTTCACTCACATGCAATAAGTATACCCCCGTTTGCCTAACGGGGTATTCTTCTGAGTCCTGAAAAATATTTGCAAATTTTGGGTGAGTTTTACGAACTCAATAAGTGACCATCATTGATGGCTCACCCAGTCACATAACACAAAATTCAGATTCATATCATTTCACATTTCACATTCAATACAATTTAATAATTCATATTATGCATATGCAGTGCACTTGAGACTCACTTTCCATTTATTACTTTGTTGTGATCGAGTGCCTAAACTGTCCCATATAGGGCTTATTGATAACTGTCCCATATAGGGCTCATTAACGTTGAGCCTGAGGCTCTGAATCACTTTTGAGCTCGAGGCTCTTTTTTACTCGTTGAGCTTTAAGCTCTGATCGGTGGCCACTCTGGTCACAATTATCATTATGTTTCATGCATTTATGAAATGAAATGCATCAATTACATTTGCATGATCCCATTCAATCACATTCCCATATCATCGGACCTTAGTCTGGCAATATTAAGTTGAGAATCATATTTTCAATTACATGCAAATGCTCATTCAAAACACATTTATCATCAAATTATGTACACTTAGTTCATCTCATTCACATACAAGCAACACTTCAATATCTCAACCAAACATCACAATCATCGGACCTCCTATCCGGAAACCAATATAATCAATCACATTCATATAGACATTCAGTAACTAAAATTCACACAAAACAAATAATGAAATGAGACCATCTAGGTCTACTCACAGTACGCTCTAGATTAGCATTAGCTTCCATGATCCGGAAACGTCTGAATGGGAATGTTCTATCCTATACCATCATTATGCAAAACACATATTGCATACACATTAATAATTGCACAATCACATAAACATTCAGTTTTACACACATGTATATGTGTAATGTATAATGCATGGTCAATGACAATCACGGGTATATTTTCTAATTTCACATCTTATGCTCATTCTCAATTCATGATTCATATTGTCTACTTGAACTTAGACTTACAATTCATTTGCACATAATCACTCTAAATTATCCATTCAATCTTTACTCTTTTATGTGTCTAGTTTATTCATAAGCTTACTCCTCAAGAGCACTTGGTCACTCTATATCATAACTCAATTTCTCGTCATCTCTTTTCTAACCTTAAATATCCTCATAATACCCTATTCTCATTCACAATTAATCAATTAATATATATTACTCAACTCCTTTGAACATAACTACAATCATATGAACATCTTCATTCCCATTATACTCATGCATTGATACTTTGATTTCATCCATTCGTTCACTAAGTTTTAACCTTCATTTTCACTTCAAACCTATCATACATTAGTCCCATAAACCAAGGATCATTCTAGGTTCACTTTAATACCCATTTAAGCCTTAATTAGGGTCACTTGACCCGTGAATGTCCGTTAAACAGACATCCATGTCCGTTAAACGGACCTTTACGGGCCACTTACAGAACTTTGAAACTTTGACCCTTTAGACGTCAAAATCTCTTTTCGCGTCTTCTTAAAAGTTGTAGATCTTGAAGTCCTCTTTAAAAACATACATAAATCATCTCAATCCGAGTTCTACAGAAAAATTTATGCCTCTTGTACCAAAGTATGTTCAATTTCTTTTTATGATTTCCAGATTTCTAACTCTTTACTTACAACATTCAATTTCTCATGCTTAGTCTATCATTTCTAGTTCAATGCTCATCATTTACCCATTATTCTAACTCCTTTTCAACTTAACATCATCCATAACCAAATTATAGGCCATGATTGATCATAAACACTAATAACAGGACATACACATATATATGCATTCATTATCAATTTTCTGCACATATTCAACTTCATTTCCACTTTCATTTCACTTCTATCTATCACCTAGATCCTTCACATTTCAAGAAACCAAATTAATCCCTCTCTTTAGATTTATACTCATTTTACATCATCAAAAAAACACCCAAAAAGATTCACATTAATTCATTAAGAAAAACATAACAAAAACCTAATATGGATCCAGTTTTTCTGCACTTTTTCCCTACACCCAGTATTGAACTTCAAGTCAAAATTGGAAACTCCAAATGACAGAATTTGAATTCAATATCTTCATAAAAAATGTATCCTTATGTCTCTAATTTAACCCAAATCAAAGATCATCTCTTTTCGATAACTACAGAACAAGTTATGGCTAAACAACAGAAGCATATTCAGTGAAAAAAATCACAGCTAATATTTCTCCAGCACACTTTATACACCATTCACTCACTCAATCCAACATTATGTCATTTCCTAATCTATTATCCATCAAAACACAAGCAAGACATGAATCCATCCCCATTTCTTATCCATGTTTTTAGCATATACCCATCCTCATATCATGAACATCTAACTCTTAACTATCATCAAATATGCTCCATTCATCAAAGCCATGAAGAGGAATAGGTTACTTACTTGATTTAGCTTCAATGTCTTCAAATAACCATGAAACCCTAGCACTCCAACATACACGAGCATCATAAATGGAGGTGGAGTAGGTTAGGTTTCTTTAGAAACAAGAAGAAGATAGAAAGATATTTACGTGGATAATGATGGAAAAGGTTCAACTTTGAGGCCTTGGAGAAGAGGGTGTCGAAGATGGAGAGAGAGCAAATAAAGAAAAAGTGAAGAAGATGAAGGAATGGTTAAATGAAAGACCCAAAATATGGTCTTTCATTTAACAAATTCGTGGCTTATACGTGTGGTGTGGCAAGTGACAATTCCCCATGGTTTCATTTGGTCCACTTTAATAACTAGTCCATTTTGTCTCCAATTTCTACTTCAATTGTCGCCCAATTTTCAATGACATAAGTCATTAAATCCCAAAGTCATTTATAAAAATTTCCATTACCATTCGACTCTTATTTCTACTATTATTCATCAATAATTCTGCCACTTGGCATTTTTCCTAGTCTAAAAATACCCTTAAATTCTAGAAAATTCCTAAATTTTTACCAAAATTTTTAATCCACTACTTATACACTCCAACTCAATTGATAACATATATATTTCACAATTTCCAATATAATCACATTAAATATTAATTATACCCAGAAAATGTCAAATGAGTGCATGTACAACCATTGTAATATGTGTAAAAATTCAAATTCACATGTGTGTATGCTAATATTATGCATGAGTATGAAATGCAATTTTCTTAATCTCTCTTGATCTCACATGTACCAAAATTTAGGGTTTTAACCCTTAGTATGTGAACGGGATGTTACAAAGAGTCACAACGAGAACTTGCTTTCTTAATTTACAGGTGTAAATAATGCCATGTACCATAGTGCTTGTTTAAAATCAAACATTGAAAATGAACTTGTAGGTGCTTAATTGAAAGATAAAGACTTGAACTTCAATGGGATTAATTCAAACTTACTATTAACATAAGAAATTCATTAATTGACATGACAATTCTTTACATAATAAACTCCTAGGATGGTATATAGGTTGGAAACTAGTGATGCAGCTCCAATAAAGCTTATCTTTCCTCATAAATTCTTCTATAAAGTAGTAAGGTTCTTATGACTTAGAATGTGGTGATTGTCCAATCACTAAGGTTGAATTCGTTGTGATTGAGTTTTCAAATTTTGAAATCATATGGTAGGATAGGTTGGTTTTAATTTAGAGGGGAAATGGTCAGAGATCTGTAAAAATAGGAAATTAAGGATCTAATGATCTGTAAAGTAAAAACGAAATGTTCTGTAAGATTAATATAGATTCTACCATAATGATTATTATATCTAACTATGAAATCACTTTTTTAAATAACATTTTTGCATAAATGAGTAATGTTGATAAATCTTGGATGTATAGACAATTAACACCCGATGGTTTCATTAATCTTGAGTTTGTTAAGGGAGTTGAAGCTTTTATTCACTATGCATGTTCTCAACTTGCATATATAGATGATCCAAAGATCAGATGTCCATGTAAAAAGTGTAAACATATCGTTTTCTTCCTATTGATGAAGTGAATCTCCATTTGTTAAGCAAAAGGTTTGTTCCAAATTATTTTGAGTGGACACGACGTGGGGAACCATTAATTTGTAGCACCTCAAGGGTAATGAAGTAAACTTGTTAATAAATGTGGATGGGTTTAAAGGAGGGACTAGATTTATAACAAATAATGTGGGTGCAACTGAAAATCCTTATACTTAAATGGTTTATAATACAGCTGGTTATACCTTTCAAGCAAATATAGACAATATTAAAGAAGTACCAAGCCCACATGCAAAAAGGTTTTTTGACTTACTAAAATCAGTTGACCAAGAATTATGGTCAAATTATGAGACCATGACTCAATTATCTTCAATTGTTCGAATATTGAACATAAAGTCTGAAGGGTATATTTCTGATCGAAGTTTAGATAAAATTCTTACTTGGTATAATGAACCATTGCCTCCTGATCATACAGTGGTTGATAATTTCTAAACTATGAAGAAACTTCTTAGGGTCTTGGTTTGCCAGTTGAAAAAATTGATTGTTGCAAATTGTGATGTATCTTGTTTTGGGGTAATGATGTGGAATTACAAAAGTGCAAATTTTGTGGTTAATCTAGGTCCAAACCTAGAAATCATTCCTATAAGCAGACGTATTATTTTTCCGCTAACTCCGAGACTTCAAAAACTATATGCCTCTGATGTTACAACATCTTATATAAGATGACATATTGAACATGAATAGGAAGGTGGAATAATAAGCCATCCATCAGATGAACCCACATGGAAAGATTTCAATAACACCCATTTTGAGTTTACAACTAAAAGTCAAAATGTTAGGTTGGGATTGTCGATAGTCAATCCAGGCAACAATATTCATCATGGCCAATCATAATTACTCCTTATAATTTGCCTCCATGGATTTGTATGAATGAGGCATATATGTTCTTAACGGTGATTGTTCCAGGGCCTATAAATTCAAAGCATACAAATTGATGTATTCTTATAACCATTGGTATTTGAATTGCATCATCTTTGAGAATTTGGTAGGGACACATATGATCTGCCTCTTAAACAAATTTTTTTGTTGAGAGCAGCTTTGATGTGGACTTTTAGAGATTTTCCTGCGTATGTTATGTTGTTTGGATGGAGCAAAGCAGGGAAATTGGCTTGTTCTTACTATGATAATGAATCTAGTGCGTTTTATCTTCCTAACGAGGCCAAAACATCTTTTTTTGACAGTCACAAGACATTTCTTCCTTTAAATCATCAATTTAGACGCAATAAACAAAAGTTCATTAAGAATAGGATGATACAAACACCTCCTCCCTTCATAAAGTTGGTGAAGAGATATTGCAGGAGATTGATGAATTACGGTTGTTGGAAGTTACAAAATTTGAAGCCGATGAAGTTAATACAAGCATTAGTAAAACTTTGGTTGGAGAAAACAAAGGATCTTTTGGGATTTGCCATATTGGAAAACTAATTTGATACGTCATAATTTAGATGTGATGCATATTGAAAAAAATATTTTTAACAATTTGTTCAATACTATAATGAACATTAAAGGGAGGACAGAAGACAATGCAAAATCAAGAGCTGATTTGAAACTTTTTTGTAGAAGGAATGAGTTATATAAAAATATTTGCACTATTAAATATCTAAAAGCATGCTACACTTTGGGAAAAAAAACAAAAGGAAATTTTGTGTGAATGGTTGAAAAGTCTAAGCAATGCATTCCAAATCATTGTTATTTTATTTATGGAAATGAAACAACTTTAACTGCATAACAATTTAAATCTACCCTAAACATGCTAATTTATGGTCATTAGCTTGACCTTGCATCCTTGGAAACTCAACTAGGATCAATTATGAGTGGCTTGCTTCCACCCTTTTCGTTCAACATTAGTTTTGTAGCCTGTAAGTAAGCTACAAATTGAAAAATGATCAGAAAGACAATAGTAGCCTGTTGTGCCACGATCGTGGGCCGTTGTTTCGGCCCGAGTGTCTCCGAAACTTCTCCATTCTTCGATGTTGACCCTAAAATACTAACAAATACATCAAGGTACCTTAAAGATATAATAATTTAGCTCAAAGACTTGTACTAACACATAAAAACACTTAAAAATAATTAATTCACAAACTAACCTAAACACATACTAAACGATTAAGTTAATGCTTAAATACATATCAAACTAAGTCCTAAAACATGATGCAATTCACACTTCTCACGTCTCCTCTTCTTCTTTCACTTCATGAATAGAGACTTTTGTATCTTCTTCAATTTCTATGTCTTGTATCCTCTGTTCTTTGTTCTTTTCTTCTTCAACTTCTTGAACAAAGACTTTCTTTTATTCTTCAAACTAAATCTATATTGTCATATACTCTTCTTCCTCTCGCCTCTTTAAAGATTCGACTTCATCAATTCTCATAAATTAACTACCTTCTTTTGGATTCTTTAATACCTAATTCATGCTAAATTTTACTTGTTCATCTCCAATATGAAGGATGAGGTTGTCTTCATGGACATTTACTAAAGCTTTTCCGATGGTAAAAATGATAAACCAAGGATTAACGGACAATTTTTATCCTCTTAAAAGTCTAGCACAACAAAATCCACAGGAATGTTAAACTTTTCCACTTTTACAGGTACACCCTCCACCACGCCAAACAGTTTCTTTATCAATTGATCTTCCAACCAAATACGCATTGATGTTGGCTTCACATCTCTTAGCCCTAGTTTCCTAAAAATCGATAAAAGCATAAGGTTTATACTTGTGACTAAGTCGTATAAACATTTTGAAATCTTTAAATTACCAACTACACAAGGTATTGTAAAGCTCCTTGGATCTGTCAACTGTGAGGGCGTATGGTTGGTAATTAAGGAGCTGGAGGTTTCCATCATGGCTCTCGTTTAATTATCATCCCAAGTTTGCTTCGCAGATATTAAGTCTTAAGGAACTTCATGTACTTGCGCTTGTGTTTCAACACTTCCATAAAAGATAAGTAAATTTGCCATTTTTTAAGCTTTTCCACGAACGTTGCAAATGGTACATCTGATTCGCTCTTCTGAAGTCTTTGTGGGAATGGTATTTTCGGTGGATAAGGTGAAGGAGGAATGTATGGGGCATCTTCATTCTTTTCTTCATCCTCTTTCTTCTTCTCTTGGTCTTTTACAAAGTGGGGTTTAACTAGTTTTGTGCTGGTTCTTTTAACTCTTTCTCACTCTTAATGTGATAGCCTTAAATTGCTCTTTTAGATTTACTTCCATATTGTTTAGAAAGCTTTCCAAACTTCTCTTACATAATTCATTAGTAAGCTAGCCCATTTGAACTCTAGGTTGTGAATAGAAGAGGCATGATCTTCCATTACTTCTTCACACTTCCATTCTAGCCCCTTCTGGGCCTCATCTATACTTATGATCTTGTCCAATTTTAAATTATACGAGCTAGAATCATCTTGCTGAAATCCTAGCAGGTCTGCAATTCCCATATGAGTTGTTGCATTGTTAGACCAAAAGAAATTTGGGTAGTTTTGTCACCTTAGGTTGTAAGTGTTCAAATAAAGATGATTACTTCCCAGACCAAATCGTGTTCATTGAAGTTCACAAAGTTCCTTTGCTCCCCATGATGTATTCCTCCATCATTGTTCTTTCTATCTCTTTTGCATTTAACTTATTGAATTCCTCATAATTTCCTTGTGATGTCCAAATTGATTTATCTTCTACTTTACACCTAACTTCCTCCTCTCTTTTTTTATATAATTTATTATGATTGGGTACCACAATCACAAGAAAGGGAAATAATTCCTTAAACAAAAGAATTCAAAAATTCCTAAACTAGCTCTCTAACATCAACCCCAAAAATTTGTTGAGCAAGGTTTGCCTAATGTAAAACTCTCAATATTTCGCAAGTATACGGATCGTAAAGTTGTAGTAATTGAGGTGTCAATCCCACAAGAAATTAGCTAAACTAAATGAACCTAACCTTATCTAAGGTTGTGAAATATGATTTGAGAGAAAATAAAATTTAGAAATTAAAAAATCAAATAAAATTAAGCACTAAACCACTTAATAATTGTGTTGTCACAATAAAACATGGATGACCAAGTATGAAGTATAGGATTTGTTCTATGACCATTTTACTCCCTTAACCTTTTTGATTCAATTTGGTGTCCATCCTAGATTTCCAAAGGTTTAATTATTCTCTCTCATGGCATAATCATTTAAACCCAATTAATAATCCCTAATTGATAACAAAATTCCAAATTTGCAATATCTCAATTAACAAAAATAGCCTAATGCTTTCAACTAGTTTTTAAGCAATCTATTGGATAATCGAGTCCTCACACAAGATCTCTCTTCGTATGATTATCAATTTGATATTTATGTGAATTATTAGGTTTTTAAATCTCATTATCCAACCTAATCATATTATTATCAACTCACTCTCTCTATTTGTTGTCAAAGTATAAGCAAACACAAATATCACAACACCTAAAACATTGTATTGAAATCAAAAGTGTTCAAGTCACAAAATAAGTCAAGAACAAATCCTAATATGAAATTAAAACATCATCAACATGTATAACATCTTCCAATCTGATTCACACATCAAGTTTAATAAAAATAACAAAAGGAAAGAAAGAAAAACTTGATTTGGAGCTGAATTTGCGGATCTAGAAAATGATGGACAGCTAATGCTCCTCATGATCTTCCTTGGATTAATCTCAATTTGGTAAGATGGAGGCTCAGCTCATTACGTCATCTTATTTCCTTTTATAGTTATTTTTCCCTTTAGGGTAAAAATTAGGTTTTACCTAGGCAAAAAACACCAAAAATACCATTAAAAAATAAACAGAAGGAGATCCTCGCGTCTGCTGTATGACTATCACGATCATGACCCTTGGAATTTGGCTTCTGCCATGATCGCGACAAGGATGTCATAATTGTGACCTAGTATGATCCTCTTCTGTCATGATCATGGCCTTGGGGGAGACCTTCTATTATGACCTGTAGGAAATCCCGGTGCCTGTATCACATACAGGCGGTGCGGAAAAACAAAAATTTTTATTCCGGGACCTTCCCGAAAGCCAGGATCCACGTGTCTATACAAAGATCAAACCATAACGACCAATGTAGATCGTCTCTAACGGTATCCACGCAGAGGTCGGAGAACTA
>JAOSBM010000009.1:19062047-19073705 GCA_027568955.1 Erythroxylum tenue | reverse complement strand
ATAATATATTATTAACAAATCATAATGTTAATACATGAATCACAAATGTCCATTGGCCTAGGGCATACTACTAACATGTTTCTCTGACTATTCTTTTTGTCAGAAATTTCTGTCGCCAAATTTGTTTCCCGACGAAAATTCTTTATTCTCCGTCGGTAATTTCCATCGATAAAATTTTTCTTATAGTGACATATTATGTTTTTCCTTATAAAAGAAGTAGTCGATCTCATAGGTTAAAGTATGGAAATAGTTAAACAAACGTGTGTGTACTTTTTAGAGAACAAGTTCACTGAACTAACCCGATATAAGAAATCTATTTAGATCATTACTTATATGTCTATGGAATTCTCATTGTGATGTTGTATAAGTGATCCTTTGACTTAAGTCTTAAAAGTTATCTTGTATAGGGATGACTATATTTTGATACTACTTATAACCTATTTAATTATAGGTTATTCAATCGATAGTCATTAGAATTAGCATGAACTATATGAAGGTAATTGTTTGATCAAGATAAGATTCATCACTATAAAGTAAATATGGAGAATGTTATATTGTTCTCAATTAGTATTGTTTCAAGAAATTTTTGGCTAAAGTAGAATGACATTTTGTAAATAATTTACAAACATCATTAATTGAATCAATAGCTAATGGCGGGGAACTAAAATGACTGGATTTAAAATAGAATAGACATTAATTATATGCGCTATTTCTAACAAAACATTGTATGATGAAATGATTTAATTACACAGAAAAATCATGTACAGAAAGGTTAGTCAAAACTACTTCCACATTCTTAAATATTTGGGTGACCATAATGCGTTACTAGACGCTAATCTTTATCTATAATTATAAATTGTTTAATTGGAGAACTAAAGATAAATTAAAAATAAATTTTAATTTATTTAATTATAATTATAATTTATAATTATAATTTACAATCATTGTTAACATATTTGGAAATCTAATGGATCTCACATAAAGAACGAGTTGAAGAAAACAAAGATATTTTAATCAAGTAAAATTGATTGTAAAGTTTGATAAACTTTATGATTAAATATGATATATTTCATAAATAAGGATTAATATGAAATATTGGATCTTATTTAGACATAATTGGTATTTAATTAGAATTATTTGTAATTTTAATTGAAATAAAAGTTTAATTTCAATTAAATTACTAAAATGTCCAAAACTTATTATGAATATACTTAAGCTCTATGAAGCTAGTATTTCTTACTTAGCTTTCTATGTAAGAGTTACAGAATTCTCTCAATCTGTTCTTTAGATACTATTAGAGACTGAAAACTTGTGCGGCTATGGTGGTTTAGATGAATCAATTTCGTAAATATTTTGAAAGATACGACAAGAAAATAATCAAGCTTCAGAATAAAATATAAATTAAGATACATACTTTATTATAATTTATGTATTAATTATTTCATACAATTAAATTGATCTTAATTTTTATAAAATCAAAATATAAAAAATTTCGTAATTGCGATCAAGTTGATTTTCCAACATTTACTCCACCAAAATCCCTCAAAAGTCAATTGAAGGATACATTCAAAAGCTGACAACTAGAAAGTATGTAAAGTTGTGATCTTTCTCCGCCCAATCAGAGCGCATAAACGAAAAAAAAAAAGTGAAAAAAAGATACAGTTCCCTTAATCTTCTATTCAATTTTCCCAACTAGTTCCGAGCAAATCGTAACCTTGTGAGCAAGATCACCAAAAGGGTAAATTAAATGTTCGGTCCTCTTACAGCTCTTGGAAGGGGGGATATTTGCAGAACTACAGTCTGCAGAGCTCTGTCAGATGCAGACAAGCAGATGACAATCACATGATTAACCATTTCTACAACTTCTTTGCATTTTCACCATAAAATTGACTGAAATGATCTATTCTTTTACTTGAATCGGAAGATTCCTGCCTGCTTTATGAGAGTGCTTCTTAGGATAATGTACTGTCTCAAAGGAACTACAAGACGTAACCTTTCACATAGCCCTTATTAGATCAGGGGTCACAATCTCTTTGTACGGACCAGAAAGTTAGCAACTCTCAGTTCAATTGTGGGGTTCCCTTTTCCTGCCTTCAACATGAACTCTCTCGTCGTCTTGCCTTGTGCATTTGCTCAAATGCACAGGCATCCTAGCGCGTGTATTTTAAGTTTTGGCGCGTGAGCCACCATTGAGAGATGCGGAGTTGGATAGCTCCTGGAGTCTTGCAACTCAAGGAAAGCAAACTTATTGAGGATGTTTTAGAAGATGTCTTAAGATAAGACAGCCAGATAATTACTAATTTCTTGAAAAATCAAAGGAAATGAAAAGAAAGTCGTAAAGCTGTTGCGAAAGTGATTGGTTTAATCTTTGAGGGTTTCACATTAGTTTCTTTCAGTTTTCTATGCTGTAACTGAGATATTTGGATAAGCTGTTGGAGCTCCATGTAAGATGTGAAAGACCACTTGCTCGCCAAACAATCTTCCTGATTAAATCTAACAAAATATCTTTCTTTTTCAGTGGATTTGTTTATGACAGTAACTAATGCATATCGATGAGGTAAAAGAAGACACGGATTGAAACACGCCTTATTCTGCAATTCTACCCCAAACCCACGAGTGGAAAACCGACAAGAAGGATAGTCCCCTCACAATTTATATTGGAAAACCAGAGAGAATTGGAGAAGTGAGTTTTGTATCAGACCTATATACAAGAGAAGAAAAATCTGTGGCACACACCTGTAATTGAAGAAAAGAGCATTTGTTCAAGCCTCTTTAGTTTCTTTTCGTAATTGGACCGGCACCTTTTTCCAAACTAAATATGTCCGTAGGCTGCTGTGAGTCTCTGAATGTCCTTTTGAGCCATACCAGAATTTTGCATATGCTCTTGTTGCTGCTGGTTATGAGGCCACAGACCACTTGAATTTCCTGTCAGAAAATGTGTCTCTGATTTCATCTCATTGTCTAAAGATTGAGGATTTTGATCGTGTAAAGCAGCAGCCATTAGCAATTGATTTTGAAGGCATTCGGGCCATTTGATGTCCTCCTGTTGGCCTTCTATTAGATGGTTTTGCCCCTCTTTATCTGTTGAGTTGCAATCCCCCAATCCCCAGGGAAAGATGGTATTTTCAAAGAAGCTGCTGCTGCTTTGCATTTCTCCACTTCCACTACTTCCACTACTGCCATTACCATTGTTGGCTGGAGCTTCCCAGAACCGAGAACTGCTGGTTGCAAATGATGGGACTGAAGGGTTAACAGAAGAAAGACTGATAGAAGGCTTGTAGGCCATAGAAGTGGAAAGAAATGCACTTGTTGTTGAGGGAAGAATGGCAGGCATTGCACTGGAAGAGAAATCAGAATTCATGTCAAAACTCTTGCTGGTTTGTGGGAACCAGAGAGAAGGGATTGAATTTGTTGTGAGCCTAGCATTTGACAATTGCTGAAGGGGGAACTGTCCCATGAAATCCGAAGGTTGGCAATTGGTCGTAGTAGTTTCATGGTTGGAAGTACCGAACCTGTCCAAAAACAGCTCCTTGTTGCTTGTTGGTGCCATCAAACTGTTGTTGCTACTTCTGTTGATAGTGTTACTGTTACCAGTACTTATGGTTTTGGAGCTCGGAGAACCTTCCTCATGCAATCGATAACCCTGCGGAGAAATTGAAGATTGTCTGCTATCTCCTTGCTTAGAACTATCGGCTTTGAGGAGGTTCAGTTCACTTGAAGCAGAGAGTTTCTCTTTCGCAAGTTGCTGCTTGTCGTCTACGCTTTCAACCTCTGAAAGTGGTTTGTGAGTAACAGGGTCAATGCCTCTCTGCCTAAGTTTCTTCTTCAAGCAAGAGTTCCACAAATTCTTTATCTCATTGTCTGTCCTTCCAGGCAATTGTGCCGCAATTTGAGACCACCTAAGTAATCATGTAGAAAGAAACAAATTTTCTTAAATGATAATGAAGAAAGAGAATTCACAAATAAGAACCAATTGTTTTGACTTTGAAAGAGGAGAAGTAATAGTACCTGTTTCCCAGTACAGCATGAAGCTCAACGATGAGGTTCTCCTCCACTTGTGAGAATGAACCTCTCTTCAAATCAGGCCTCAGGTAGTTAATCCACCTTAATCTACAGCTCTTTCCACACCTCTGCAGACCTGCAACATTCAAACAATCCCATGAGTATAAGTTCCCGTTTTCCTCTTTCCTACATAACATTATCAAGAAAAGCAAAAAATTGAGGTCTAAATTACCGGCTTGTTTGGGGACAGAGCTCCAACAACCATGACCATACTTGGTAATATGCCTCAAAAGTTTCTCATCTTCCTCTGGCGACCACAGTCCTTTCCTGAGCTTCTGCTTGTAGCAGCAAGAGTGCCTCCCCATTTCAAGCAAAAACCACCCGCAATGAGGGATGAAGAGACAGCTTTCCCAAAGCAGCAAACTTTTCGCTGATTCCCAGACCAAGTTTCAGCAACTAGAACAGGTAGCTCTGGAAACAGATTTTTGTTTTCAATGGATTTGCTTGGCTGAGAATATGTAAGCAGAAACTGAGAGAGAGAGAGAGAGAGAAAGTTGAAAGAAAGGCTGACAAATGAAGCATCAGCTGAGAAAGGACGTTGAATTAATATAGGAGTTAAGCTCCAAGGGAGCTAAGTCACAGTCACAAGGTGTTAAAAGTCACTCTGTTTTCTCTCCTCTTCCATTATGAATAAAAGCTTATGTTTTTAATTTTCTCCATAGACAGAGCTGCTTACATCTCGTCAAAGGGCACAGAATTTATGTGGCCTGAGCCTGAGCCTGAGGGGTAATTTTCAGTACACAGTCGATGTTTAAGCCATACCTTTCTTCTTAACCCAGTGTTTTTTAGCTACAACTTCCATTTCATGATTGAAAGGAGCATCTTAATTTCATAAACTGTGATAAATCTAATTTACTTTGGAACAGTTTTGGCCAATTCCTTCCAAGTTATGATCACTTGCAAAAGTTTCATCATTGCGTGGAAAGAATTAAATCCATTTGGTCATATTCTCTACAAAATAATGATGTGTTCCCAATTCTGATAAACTCCACTTGTTCTGCCGAATTACCATAACCAGCCGTGTTTTTCCGTTTCAGAAATAACGGTTCTCTATTTTTTTCTCTTTTCAGCTTCTTGTGAAATTACGTCTATTGATTCCTTGTCCACTCAACTGGTACGAAAATGTCCAAAACGGATGCTAATCCACCTGTAAAATTAATTATATTGAAGGTGACCACTTAGTCGTAGTCTTATCACACTACCAACTTAGAATTCTTCTCTTCGCTCAAGATAATTCCATGTTTAGATACATTTCTGTTCTTCTTTACCATCCACATCACCCTGCACTCGGCGTACACGGATACATTAGTTTAGTTTTAGTTTTAGTTAAAGATCTAGCCTTTTGAACTCAAGACGCAGGTAAATTGGTAAGGAATTTTTTTTAACTTAAGTGAAATCACGGGTTCGAATCTCTCTCATATATGTGGCCGTTTAAAATTTGAAGTTAGAGCTTTGCTTCCTGTAAGGGACTTCCCGCTCGAGCGAGAATTAGTCTAAATGTGGATGGCTTAAAAGTGTCTTTTTATAATTGAGACCCGCCTAAAACATCTCGTGGGCAACCAAAAAAAAAAGATCTAGCTTTTATTTATTTCAAAAACAATTTTTATACTAAATATTACTCAAAAAATTGTATATTGTACATTTGTCAAATTACAAAAAACCCATTTTTAGTTTTAAGTTTGAATTTTCATTTTTTAATCTTTCATGTAATAATAATACAAATAATTATTAGACTTACAAGGCAAATACCGAACAACCTCACTATTAGTAAGAGTAAAGTTATGTATTAGTGGACCTTTTTGTATATTGTATGTAAGGGTATCATTGTTGTTACCGTTGAAATATTCAAAATTACATATTCCTAAATATGTAAAGACTCGGTGATGATGGAACTCTTTTTCATCAAAATTATAACCTTATGAAATAATAATAATTAACCCAAAACTTCTTGCATGAAAAAAGACTGTACTATAGCTACATCTTTATTATAGCCTAAAGTCCGTAGAGGAGCCCTTAATAGGACAAGAAAACTAATATTTAATGGTCCGTCGTTAAAATAATTATATTTATGATTCTGCATTGAGGTTATATATATATATATTTTCCCATGATGGGTTGGGGAACGTTACAGCGGCATGACAGTTCGTATAATTCTATAGAACATAATATGAAAATGGATTAGGTAGTAAAATAGGCTTAAGTACGGTATAAAACACAGATGGAAACCAATTTCTTGAAGGTTTCTATGGACCACTTCCCTACTAATTATTGTTTAATTAAGAAGAGTTTCTTTCATAAACTTTTTTTTTAAGAAACGGAGGAACTTGCAATTGTTATTGTACTAGGTAAACCCTGTACGACAGGCTTGATTGAGAGAGCGTAAATAGGAGGATTCGAACACAAGACCTTTTAACCCTATGCCTCCTACTCCACCAACTCGACCACTCCTAAGGGGGCTTTTTTAGAAAACCTAGCTAGTTGTTTCCACCTTCTTATGATACTTTTGATTTTTATTAAATTCTTTTAATTGGTAGTTTTTTGGATTAATATTTTTTAAATATATTCTTTTAATAATTAAAATTTTACAAAGAGTCATCTTTTTGAAATTACAAAGTAACTCCAAAAAATAGAAATTAAATCCAATTGATTAATTAAGAAATTCAATTCAATATGTTCAGTAAAAAATCAAATTGAAAAAGATGTGTATATTTTGGCTAGGTAAATTTTAATATTCTTATACTTTGTTCTATCAACTAATTCTTTGATCCTCATCTTATAATAAAATAGTTTAAAATAAAAATGTATTATTAATTTACATGAGTGTTTGAAATTAATATGTACAAGGGTACTTATTATCATCCTACAATAAAATACCATAAATGAAAACTTCAAATGAGATTTTTGAAGGCTTATTATTTATTCATTTGGATTAAAGTCATGGCCTCTCTTATGGTTTAATATTTTTAAATTTTAAATTTTAAAATTTTTTATAAAATTTCCGTTAAAAAATTAATATCAAGAAATGAATACAAGTTCAATTAATGTAATTGGTTCATTCGTTAAAAGTAAGTTTTAAATAAAAATTACGTATAAAATTAAAATAATTTAGATTAAATTAGAGATTAAAAAATTTAATCATGTTAAAATGAATCAATTATGTTAATAATTGAACTTTTTTTTATAAATTTCGAATTTTAATTTTTAAAAATTACAACACAAGGAAAGTGTATTTTTCATCTTTAGCATTTGTATTTTACATGTAACACGATGAAAGTGTTACAGTGGATAATGGGCACGATCTGATGATGAAAGCTCGAATGAGCAAATGCAAATGGTTAGATAATACGATCGGACGGTGTAGAAGAAGTGATGAGGTCAATGTTGCGATGAAAGCAAAAGGATACAGTATTGGGTGCGGTGGGCCCACTACGCTACAAAACAGATGCATGTGCTTGAAACAGATCTCTACGCCATCTTCAAGGGGCCCGAGTGTCTGAAATTATAGGGAGAGGGACATTTTCGATGATTGAAGGACTTATTTGTCTTTTTATCGTGTTTTTACATAAAGCTCATTTTGTACGCCTAATACATATTATCCCCTCTCCTTTCCTTTTACACATCACTTCCCACTAATACCCCCGTAATGCATATTTTTAGTCCTAAATACTAATGATTTAAAAAAAAGTTAAAGCGTAAGGTTTAAAAGATTTAATCAGTATTATATCGTTATAAAATTGGTTAAATATTAAATAATTTAAATTATGATTGAAAGAGATTGTTCTTCTTTATTTAATAATTTCAAGTTTAATTGAAAATAAAGATTGTTAAGTAAAAATTAATTATTTTTTTATTTATAAGAACTTATTGATTTATAAAATTAACTGATTAATTAATATATTGATTAGCTTTCAATATCAAGAGTTATTAGAGTAAATCGAATCGAAAAGTTAAAAATTGAACTAAAAAGTTGAATGATGTAATTTAAAATTTTTACAATTAAATTAATCGAACCGTTTGAGTTTTTTAATTATTGCTAAATACTCTTTTTATGGAAAAATAATTAATATTTATTATCCATAATAAAAGCCTATCAAATTCTTGACATGTAAAAAATTATGTGAATAAATCATAAAATTACAATAATAGTGTTGCTAATAAAAATCAAGCATCTTTTTTATTAGCTTAGTTTTTTTAAATATTAATTCTTTATTCAATTTTCAGAGTAACGCCATAAACAAAATATTAAATTATTGCATATGAACTTGTAATCTTTAGACGCTAATAAATAAATCACAAAATGTGGGACCTCTCTGATCAGACGTAGAGTTCTATTGATTATATAAATACCTTCTTCCCACCGACAGAACTATAATTATATCAAGTACACAATTTCATGTATAGAAATTTATATAGGTTGAGAAAGCCTTTTTTATTTGTAACGGTTTAATGGAATAATGATCTAATTATGTTTGAGAAAGCCTTTTTTATTTGTGAGATTAAAACTAAATCAGATTGCTTCAATTAGTAATTACTCGTTTAAAATAGCTTGTCAATCATAGACAGTAATTCTTGGGACGTATTTCTCTGTACCTAATTACCCTGTGCCCTCTCTCTCTTTACATCCAAGCTATTCATTGACGCAATGAATAGCTTGGATGTAAGGAAACAGAGGGCACAGGGTATTTGAGTACAGGTGATCTGAAGGAGTAATTCTCTATGGGAGGTTTTTTCGAGCCTCAATCTAGCTTGGAATGAGGGTTATCGGAACATCGAACTCGAAGTGGATTCATTGTCTGTTCTTCACAGTTTATCAGTCTCAGCTACAACAACTCAGCCTCACTCTAATTTAATTCTAGGGATCCAACAACTTCTCGACCGCGATTGGACTGTGAAAGCTAGACATATATACCAAGAGGCTAATCGAACCGTGGATTGGCTAGCAAATCATGCCAGGTCCTTAGATCTTGGTATACATTGGTATCAATACCCGCCTGTGAGTTGCTTTAATATCCTAGTAGAGGATATAGCTGGGGTTTCCTTTCCCCGATTAATAGCATAATATGTGTATCCATTTCCTTTTGATAAAAAAAAAAGAGATCTCAGTTTATAATTATTCGAAAATGAAAACGTATTAAAATTTATAAGCACTAATTGAATTGAATATTTTATTTAATTATGAGTTCCTAACATGTCAAATAAATCATCTAGAGTCTATGATTTAGGGATGAATTATTATGTACATTTGAATATTTACGATTCTATCAATATTAAAAGTCACTTCCTACACATAAATAACGTGGAATCAGCCAAGTCGCGTAACAGGTGGAGACAAAACATATATACAAAAGTTGTGAAATGCGAGGACAAGTTATATTAAAAACTCATAAAACCAATATACTTTGTTAACAGTAAAGCAAGGAAAGATTCCCTGATGATCAGGCTTGTTTGATTATTCTCTAAGTATAATGAAGAAGATAAACTAAGAGAGCCAATATGTAGTTGCATGTATAGTTCGTGGAAAAGGCAAATATTCCATGAATGGTCTGCTTGTGCTTGGTATAAACAGACAATTGATACCCATCAAAGAGCATCTTCAACTCTCTTTAAAAAATAACCAATTTAAGAAGGAGAAATGAATAACAAAGTCCTTGGAGCCAACCCTAAAGAATAAGTCTTTCCAGTTCGAATTAGGGTTTGTCTTGTTATAACACCATTATTTGGTCTTTTCTTCACCTTACCAATGTCACAGTTCGCACATCCAACAAGATCAGAATAATATATCGAATTAGAACTCGAGAAAAGATACTTCAATCTTCCTTCCTCATCATGTACTCGTACGTGAGCTTATCATATGCAAGCACATGAGCTGTTCCCTAGCAGTCAACCATTGTCTTAATTCATCGTTTTAAACTTTTTTAATTAATATCTTAATGCCTCCATTATCGTCTTAATTATCTTTAATCGCGCGTCTAGGACATTCTACAAACCCTCCTTCTAATAAGAAGATTATAAACTAATAAAAAGAGTAGGGCGAAAGGAAGGGGATAATGATGATGAGGTTACAGTTTACCTTGCATCCGATCCAGTCATAATTTTATGATGTCAAGTTGTAACTATACCCTGGTGGCTACCAGAAGTGACTGCTTTGATCTTGGTTGCATATTCTTTGTTAGGGCAAAATGGATGATTGGAAGAGTGAGTTCAAAGTGTCCGAAAACGCGTTTCTGAAAATATGTAAGAACACGGTGTTCTAGGGTTTCAACTTACTACAAGTCCATACCCCTTTACTACTCCAGGGTTGGTAGTTGGGAGGATTCTGTCACTTGATTCTCTCATTAACTCAACGGGAATATTTTCCAGAGAAGTGGGTATGAGGCTTGATTCTGTCACTTGATTCTCTCATAGGCTTTGAGTTTTTGTAGGATTTTAGACCGAGCCAAAGTTGATCCAATCCTATGATTTACGGAATCATTGTCAAAGTATTGAAGTAAATAGTCATTCCCTTCGTATGCAACTGATCAAGTCAACAGCTGAAGTCGCTTTTCTTAGACATTCCAACGAAAGTTATGAAGTTCCTGGAAGTTTCATTTGGCAATTGTCTAGGTCCCAACTTTGAATGTACGGAGAAAATTATTGGCATGAATGACGATGGATAAGCTCCGACCATAGTAAAGGTCGAACTAAGCTACCCTTTTGTTGTCTAGGTTCAATGCCTATACTAATGTGTTGAACTTTGCAGGATCCTCTATGAATTTTAGGCTGACAGACACTTCAAGCTCAAGCACCCTGACACTAGCCTTATTAAAGAATTGCCTACTCCATGTTTATCCCCGCAGTGGAAAGAGGAAAACTATTGAGGCATTAGATAAGGTCTAGTTATTGGTGGGGCCTCTATATATATACTGTGTTAATACGTGACATTTGTCCATTCAATCCTCCCATAGGGCCATGTCCTCAATGATTTTGCCCCTGTTAAGGTTCAAATGTGATGACAAAAAGGGCAGTACGACTTATAGCCTGAGAAATCTTGTATGTTTCCTATCCAAGAGGGGGCGTTCCGATGCAGCAGTACATTTACAAAAAATTGCTAAAGTAGTCGGGACATGCTCGGTTAATTTGCAAGCGTGAAGAGGGTTGAAGAAAACGTGTGAACTCTTAAGCACATAAACATGAAATTGATTAGTTTTAGTGCCTGTTGGATGATCTTTGAGATCAATAAGCACTTTTTTTTAGCACAAAAGTTTTTTTTATAAAAATAGGTATTTGACTGTAAAATAAAAAAAACTTCTTTAATAGATATGACTTTTTTGACAATCAAAATATAACTTTTTAAGAAACTCAAATTTGAAACTTCTAAAAAAAACATCTTTTTTAGGTAGATTTTTTAGATCAATTAATGAACCTATTTTTTAGCTCCTATTGTTCTTATGTTTTACACATAATTCTCATAATACCCACAAACCTATCTTCCCGTTTATTATGTATTTAACTATTTATTCAACTTGGATATTTATTTTAGATTTATATAATATTATTTGACTTTTTTATATGTTTTAATATTTATTTTCGATATTAGTTTACTTATGTTATAATCTA
>JAOSBM010000009.1:19021717-19036434 GCA_027568955.1 Erythroxylum tenue | reverse complement strand
AAGCCCATTTGCTTGATTGAAACATTCTTTTTAGACTAGTCCTGTTGTCTAGCAAGCTCTGCAATGTTGCAAAGCTATAGGAATGGCAGGTAGCAGACAGCCTCAGGAGTTCCTTGCCTTGAACAGCCTCAGGAGTTCCTTGCCTTGAGTGAATTCTTTCATAAGATTAAGCAACCAAATGTTGCTGTAAATTAGCTTTGTAATTTTTTGGCCCTTCACCATACAATCCCCTACA
This sequence comes from Erythroxylum tenue, assembly GCA_027568955.1. NCBI lineage: Eukaryota > Viridiplantae > Streptophyta > Magnoliopsida > Malpighiales > Erythroxylaceae > Erythroxylum > Erythroxylum tenue. The sequence goes on along the minus strand of JAOSBM010000009.1, from coordinate 19,036,199 downwards.
CATTTTATCTTCATAAATTCTTCAAGTATTTGATCAATGCAATGGGTGGCACATGGTGCCAAAATAAATTCCGTCTCCTCTCTTCAAGCATTTTTCCAGCAGCCTTATAACAGGGAGTATTCCTAGCTATTACCTACAAAAAGAGACAAGAAACAGGCTAAAAGAATTACTGATGCAACAAGCTTGTAGATTGAAATAAACCATTGCTTGCTAAATTCAACAAACACAGTCAGCTGTTACCTGCACCACATGTTCCTCACCCACCTCCTCTATCAATTTATCTAACAGATTAAATAAACTGGTAGGATTTTCCAACTAATCGCTAGCATCAACTAAAGCAACAAAATACACACCATGGGGACTCGCAACTGAAAGATTGATCGGTGTCTTGCCCTCAATATCCATCCAACTATCAGCAACTATAGAGCAACCAGTAGTTGCCCAGGATGCCTTATACTCAACCAGGTAGTTTTTGATTGTTGCAATCTCCTCTTGTAAAAAATGACCATATATTAATTGACTTTGAGGACCAACTAAACCCTCTCCATATTGGCAAACAAAGTCCAACATCTTATGAAAGTAAACTGACTTTGCTGTTTCCAATGGAACACCTGCATGGTAAAAGAATTTGCAAATTGCAGAGAAAACTTCTTTACGAGATTTTCTATGGGCTGTTTTAATTTTTAGTTGCTTGCAAAATGGTGGCACATAGCTACTTGATGTGTCATCAAGAATGGGATCCAATCTTGATCTTTTCAGTCGCGGTTAAAGTTGCCATCAGGAACTGTCCTTTTGAAAGTAGTTCTTATGTCTTTGCTCAATCTTTGATCACCAACTATCAACTTTTCCTTCCTCGTGCATAGCATAGCATCTTGTTGCAGCTCATCTTCTCCATCCTCATCATCTGATTCCTTACAGGAAGAAGATATCTCCTTGGTCTCAACTTGCCTCTGCCTCCCTCCAGTATGATGCCATTTCATGTTCTCCTTTATTTTAAGGTACACTTCCTATGGGGCATTTCTACATGGAGCCACTTCTCCAGGGATTCTGGCTAGATGTTGTTTGAATCGGTTTATACCCCCACTAACCACTTTCTCACAATATTTGCCCTTCACCTTCTTCTTCCTCTCGTCTTGAGCAACGCCATGTTCCCAGCCTGGATCAACATATCCTAACGATCGAAGTGGGGTCAACTTCACCTCCAAGTTACAATCACCCATCAACTGTTTGCCTTTGACTCTATATTCAGCATGTTCTTCCTCATCTTAATAATGGTAACTCAAATATGCCAGTCCACCCTCATGAGCTTGTTTTACTTTCTTTGTGGAACGACTGCCCTCTAAATTCCTTTTCATTCTAAGATATACTTCTTCTAGAGCCTTATTAAAAAGTACGTGACTTCTCCAGAAACTCGGGCTAAATGTTGTTTTAACCTATATATCCCACAGCTAACTACCTTTCCACAATAATTGCATTTGACCTTCTTCTTTCTATCATCTTGAGCAACACCATGCTCCCACCGGGGGTCAACAATTCTAGAGGTACACAGCAAGGCCATTTAATCATCCAATGAGGAAATTCTTCTACATTAACTTTTATTTGATTGGACTATTGCAGAATAAGACAGGGTGATTTATTGAGAATATAGAGTAAAAGTTGAGACCTCCAGACAGTTTGTTTTTCCCTTTTCCCTTTTACAGTTCCTGTTAGAAAAAGTTCTCCAATTAAGCAATTATCATGACTAGTCAGATCAAGTGCCCCATCCACCAGAGTGAAAAGAGGAGTTGAAATTTTTTTAACGTAAAAGAAGGGAGAAAAGTGCATTCTCAGAAGTCCTGGCATGTTTGGAAGAAAATGCAAGATACCCAAATAAGCAAGCCAAAGGTGAGACCTTTTGAATTTGATTCAAAAAATAAGAGCTTGATGATGATAAAGAACAGAAATTGGAAAGAAAAAAGGGTAAGACCAGGGAAGAAAGCCAAATAGGAACTGTTAGTCGAAGCATTGGAAAACCATAAAAAAAAATTAACTAAATGCATGTCTCATTGACATTTGGCTTGCCCTTTAACTTGTAGAACCTGAAAGTCATGCAAGTATTAAGGGGGAGGAAAGATTTTCATACATTAGGAATAGAAATTATTACAGGGAAAGAGGAGTGCCGTAGTTTGTCAGGCTGGCTTTGACACTCCAATTGGTATGCAGGAACATGGAAAAAGTTAAGCGCTGAAATATACAATTTTCAAGTTTTAAACAAGCAAGGGTTACAGTATTATAGGATTTACCTGACTGAAGAATCATTATCTGAATGGGCCAAATCGAACATACATTCATCAATGGGATAAGGGAACAACATCTGATTGTTCTCTTCTGACCAGAAATTGAAGCACTAAACTTTAATAGCAAAGGAAATTCTTCTTTACCAGCTCTAATTGGTAACAATTCAGCATTAAAAACAGAAACAGTATCAAAACATCAATTTTGAGCACACGTAAATGCTGAAGTAAGCTCCTTTTGCAAGGGTAGATAAACTGGTTCTGGACCCATAGAAGTCGGAAAATCTGAATAAACCAATCACTTCACATAAATTTAGGTCATTTGCAAACCTGAAGCAGAAACAAGGTGAAGAATTTCGAATTCTTCAGGGGGCATTTGATCTGATCTTCGGAAATCAAAGATGAATTTGTCTAAGAAAGGATTGATTTTGGGAGGGAAAGAAAGGAAAGGAAAAGGAAGGGTGAGCGAGTGAGCGAGTTGGGTTGGGTTGGGCTCAACTCGACCCGGCGTTCTTCTTATTTATTTTCTAAAAATTTAGACTCTCTTATGTTGTCATCATTAGTGTACTTTAATCCTTTGTTTTATTAAGTACAGTCTCTTTGACTCGGTGGTAACTCAGTAGAGATGATGCAATTGCAACCAAAGCACAACGCTTCCAACTTCCTATTTTCCTCGTCTCTTCTGCTACATTAACTTTCACACATTATCACTTCCAAGCTGTATAAGTTTTATTTTATATTCATTATCAAACAATACATTTATGTAGATCTTCAAACAACTTGGAAAACATTAGCATACAAATAACATCTTCCCATTCTAAAATGGTTAAAACCGAAGCCTTCTCTGTCATAAACCTCTGAGATTAGCCTACTTGCTTCAAGACAGTCTCTACATATTCCTAAGTTTTTGGTTATACGCAACCTCACCTTGGCAATCCATTGCTAGACCTCCGAACGTTCAATTCCATGAATAAACTCCTTTACAAGGCAGTCAATCGAAAACTTCCATAGCTTTATTTAAGCAACCAGTCAATGATTGTTGTTGCGAGCTTTATGTCTCCTTCAATCCCACTTTGCTCTATCAACTTGTGTATTCGCTGACCTTGTTCTAAAGCACGTAATCCTGTAAATGGTAGCTGCCACATAAGCCCCTAATCCTGTACTTGGTAGCTGCCACATATTTATCAAACACCACATTCTCTGCTCTCATCCTACCAAACAAAGCAAATGCTTCAGGAAACATGTTGCTCTGCACATAAGTACCAATCACGGCGTTCCAAGACGGAAAGCCTCATCCACCAATCCCCAGCGAGAATAATCAGAGTAAAGTGCCCTCTCGTACATGCCGTCAAAGACCATCCTAGATTCATCCAATTGTTTAGAAAGCCGACACGAACTCCAGATCCCGGCTTCAAAAAATGGGCATTAATTTGCTTCCCTTCTTCGATGCCATTAACGGAGTAACAGCTCTAACAACACAGGGGCAAGTGAAGCCATTGGGTACAACAGTCTTGCAACAACTTGTGGGCAATATGGGACTGCAGGTGGCCTCTCATAATAGTATTGTAAACGAAGGAATTCGAACGAGTAATTGTTTCAAACAGTTTGATAGCATCCTGTAAAGCACGGAATTTGAGGAGTTGGGTGACAGTAGACTTGTTAGCGGAGAGGCCAAGTGGGAATGATACCGTCTGAGCTGGGTAATGGAAAAGCAGTTCTTGAGGCCATCAAACACAGAAGGGGTGGACTAGCTTGAAGAAGAGATAACGAAGATTAAGAGTATTACATTTGCGAGAATTTAAGTAAGAAAGTTAGGTCCTTTCCATGTTGGGGTTTATCATCCGAAAGCAGACCAAACATAACACCAGATACAACACGCTACATGAAAATAACGAGTTTCATATATGATGTTTCTTGGCAACCATTTTACACTACAAGCTTAACCAATATGATCAAAAATGGTACCATCATATTTATTGAAGCCACTTTTTCTTCCAAAATTTCAGCTGATTCAACAGTTACAGGCATTTACCAAACAATGGTGATTGCATAGTAATTGAACATTAAACCTTATAGCACCATAAGAACAGCTTTTCTAGCTTCCAATTAATCTGCAACCATGAATGGATCTGCTTCTCCAAGATCAGCCATTAGAGGTTCTGTTCTCTCCTCATCCTCTCCTAAATATGTGGGGAATGGAAGCAATGAAATATCTGGCTTTTTGTAGATAGAATCTTTTATAAAAACAAAATTTCCCTCTGCACCAGGGACCTGTACAAAATTCAGACTTCCATTAGCAGTACTCTACAAGAAGGGGTAATACATAATAGATGCAACTGGGGTGTGATCTCTATTTGTCATGTTTCACCTTATAATCAACTTTCATCAAATTGGAGGACACACAATGCAACCGAGAAAGAGATCCAATTTAGGCAATCAACACTGCTAAAAAAATGTCATATACATGCACACACTTGTTTCATAAACTATGTATTTAGGTGTTAAGAAATTCTTCTATTGTCATTCCAGGGAAAAGACATAATGAAAAGAAATATAGACCACCAAAATGTAGGCATTTTACATGCAGGGAAAGGTTTGCAGTATCATAGTTCAAATCTTAGCATATATCTGTACAACAAGATGTCAGAGAACCATACTTGTCCTTTCACCCACATCAAATTCCTCACTGGATCTATTTTGTAGACCCATACATTTTTCACTGTTCGTTGCTTTGCACCCATACGCCCAGCCATCTTTTTGCCTTTAAATACCTGCATGCGGAGCCAAATAACATGGGTGAGAAATATATATTATCACCATTTGCAGCCCAACCGCGGAGTGACAAACCAAAAGAACAGAACAATTCTTTCAATAAAGTTGTAAGATCAGTAAACTACAACTCACTGCATGCATTGTACGACAAATATAACCTTAAACAAATTGGTTGAAATTCATAATTGTTGAAGAACCATCGAGTTTAGGCATATATACATAGCTGGGTAGGATTGACCAGGCATTGTCCACCCTTTGCCAATCTTATACAATCTCTTTGTTGGATTTTCGATGGAATAATGATTACCAATTAATGATAAAGATAAAGGAATTTCAAAGTGAGCCCATGCTGCCTCTTCTGTGATTCAACATGTTTAGTAGCTCATACTGAAAATTAAGATATATTTCTTCCCAAGAAGTGTTAAGTTCCGGTATACTCATTTTCAAACTATAAAGTTGCTATTCACATTTAACAGCATTCTTCAGGTTTACCAGTATTCAACAGACATCCAGCCGGAAGTTGAAAACAAGATGCATAAGAGGATCCAATAAATCACGGACAACCATACAGTTATTCTTTTGGACGTTAAAATCAATGGGAGGATCAGTACCGGAAGCTAATAATGTGAAATACAATTCGATATCATTTCTTTTAAATAAAAACTAGAGTTGTATGTAGCCCTGTGGGCAAATGTTAATGGGGCAAGTGGGCTTACCGATAGAGCTTGTTACTGTGTATCTCCTCCAACAATTATATACACATACAGAAACCAAAACAGACTTGAAATGAATGATAACTGAATTTCCAAATTTCTGATGCTAAAGAGAACCAGAAATACTAACAAAAGAAGGAAGAATTTAAGGAAAGGACAGTTGGAAGGATGAAGAAAAGATATGAAGTGTGAGAAGATTTGGAGGAATAGATGCTTGTTGTGTTTCCTTTTCACCAGCAGTTGGGTATATACCCGTTGAAAATGGTTACAACGGTAAAGATGAAAAAGTAAAAATTAATAACAGTAACTAGTGACAGCACAACTGTCCCTTACTAGTGAGATGTAGGACAGCATTTTTAAATAGAAATAAAAAAAACAGTGTCTTCGTCTTCTTCGTCCCTTTTGCCTCTAACAATACCAACCTTGTCCACAATGTTCAAATGCAGATAACGCTTCTGTAGATTGAACAAAAACTACCAGGTAGTTTGCTCTGCTGGTCCTAACCATTTCACCAGTCCTTGAGTTGCAGGTTTATTATGTCTTTTGACATTCTTCCATCCAAAATGGACACAGTGCTCTTTCTTCTGAGCTAAGCTCCAACGCCAGTATAGGGGAGGACCTACTAACAGAACTCATACATCCTACCTATAATTCTTGTTTGTTGATTGATGTCATAACCAACCACCAGTCTACCCATTGGTAGCTATAATACCCTCTACCTGTTGATAGGAATTTGATACTAGGTTGCCTTCAAATAACTTTCTTATCAAATTTTGGATAGCAAGATCCTTCTCTGAACTACCTTTGATCTCTTCCAACAATTGGGTTTGAACTTGTGAAACTAAGGTGCAGAGCTCAACACAAGACACTCTCAAAAGAGCATCTGCAGCTAAGTTTTGTCTCCCTTTCCTATACCTTATTTCGAAGTCATATCCTAGTAGCTTTGGAAGTCAAAAATGTTTGAAAAGAAGTCTGCATTCTCAGTTCTAAAAGAAACTTCAAGCTTTTGTGAATTGTGTTGATGAATGGTCTTCCACTCAAGTATTGGTGCCAAAAATTAACCGCCAAGATAACAGCAAGGAACTCCTTATAAGTGGATAGACATTGATGTTTAGTTGAAAAAGTTTTACTTGCAAAGCCTATGGGATGCCTTTCCTGGCTTGACACTGTTCCGAAGCAGTTGTCACAAGCATCAGCCTCAGTTGAAAAAGGTCTAGAGAAATTAGGCACAACTAGGACTAGTGCAGACATGAGAGCTAACTTCAGGGTTTGGAATGCATCTTCAACCTTGCCAAACCACACAAAGGCATTTTCTTAAGTGAGGCAGTCAGAAGTTTACTCGATATGCTAATACCCAGCTAAAACCAAAAAGCCCCTTAGTTCTATCACTAAGGATTGACCACCTTGAAATTGAATCCACTTACTTAGGGTCAGTAAGGACACCAGAGATGGAGATTCTGTGACCCAAGTATTTAACTTGTGAAGCCCTTAAGTTGCATTTGTGGCCCCTGAGCAAAAGCTGATTATTTTCTAAAAGTCACAATGTTATCTTGAGATGGTTAATATGATAAAAGATTTGGCCGTAAACAAGGATATCATCGAAGAAGACTAATATAAAACTACATAATGTGCCCCGAGCAACTCATTCATCAAGCTTGGAAGGTAGAGGGGGCATTAGTGAGCTCAAAGGGCATCACTAAAAATTCATGTAATCTAAAGGCTATTTTGTGAATATCAAGAGCATGCATTTGAATCTGGTGATAGCCTAATCTTAAGTCTGGCTTGGAAAACCAAGTAACTCCATGTAATTCACCTAAGAGCTCTTTTATGATAGGTACAGAAACTTGTCCTTATGTTGTTCTTATTCAGCTCCCTATAATCTACACGTAAGTGCCAGGAGATGTCTTTTTTCTTAACCAAAACCACCGGAAAGGAGAATGGGATATGGTTATGTGGAATGACTTCTTTTTCAAGAGATCTTGAATTAGTTCTATAATATTCTTTTGTAAGCTCCTGAAAGTCTGATATTAATGGGTTCCGCTCCCTCCTTAAGTGGAATATTGTGATCGTGAGATCTTAGAGGTGTTTCAAGAGGGTCTTGAATCAATTCTTCTATGATATTCTTTTGTAAGCTCCTGTACCTGTAAGGTCTAATATTAGTGGGTTCCACTCCCTCCTTTGGTGGAATATTGTGATCGTGAGATCATAAAGGTCGCAACCCATTTGGTTCAGCAAATAAGGAACTAAATTATGCCAAATACAATCTAGCTTCTGTTGTTGATCCTCCCTCAATGAGTTGTTTTCAGTGGTAAGTTCCTTGAGTTGTTGCTCCATGGGATATACAAGTCTCAACATACAAAACTGGTTGTTGGGTTGGGGCCTTGATAGCAATATTGCAAACTTTTTAGGAATGACAGATTTTGGGTGGCTACTGTGACCTCCCTTAAGCAAGACTTGCCTCCCACACAAGTTAAACTTCATAGTTTGCTTACCAAAATTACATAGAACGTTATTCACGGTGACAACCATTAAACCCTTAGGACCAAATCGCAACCTCCTAAGGGAAGTATTAATCCAACCATGTATGTTTCAAGGATTTAAAGTTTGAAGGAGTACCTTTCAAATAGAGCACAATAGGCTCGCATGCTCCCAGTCTAATGAAGTTCCTATTGGATCAGCAAAAGCTTCTTCTCCAAATCTTTGAGTAATGGCCACCTGATATTCATTCCAAATGGGATCTTCCACAGTTAATCAATGCTTAAGGAGAAGTTGGCGCTACTCTGCCGTCACCCCTACCATATGAGGGGCCACCAATCTCACTTTCATCTCAGAAGGTGTGCAATCAATCATAAAGAATTGTTCAACATGAAATACCCAGTTGTGTAACTCAGTCACATCAAATAGGGATCCACCTAACTAGCTCTTGTTGGAGCAGTATATTATTGTCATTCTATATGAGAATAACCCATTTGTTGTCCTTCAAGTTATATTGACACTCACTAAAGAGATAACTAGAAATACCAACAAGAAAGAAGGGAGAATTAAGGAAAGACAGTAAGAGATTTAAAAAAAAAGGTAAAAATTAATAGCAGGAAATAGTGAGGGCATGACAACAGTGAGATACAAGAAAACGTTTTAAAGCAAAAATAAAAGAAACATTGTTTTCATCTTCTTCGTCCCTTTTGCTTAAAACAATTCTCTTCTTTTCTTCTTGCTGGATTTTGTTAAGCTAGAAAACTGAGATAAAGAAATCATTTCTATCATTTGGTAATCAGAGCAGCAATCTTGGTGTGGGTAGTGTTAAGTGAGGTGTTGTAAAGGAAATTAGTAATGGCTGACAACATATGGAGGTAAGAATTTAAGACGTTAGAGAATCACATCAAAAATCAAATCAAAGACATGCAAGAGACTTGATCAAAGTTATAGGAAGCACGTATCAAATAGGGAAAGTAAATGAGCTAACTGAAAGAAATGATCCAACAATTCTTGTTAAATCGAGATTCTAATACACGAACTCAATCATTAGCAAGGAATCATATGGTGTAGAAAAATAATCCACAATCGCAATATAATGGACAAACAGAAGTTCAACATTGTACAGTGGCCACTCGATTGAGCTAGGTAGATTTTCCCACCATTAATGGTAATGATGTCCATAATTGGATTTTTTTTAGCAGAACAATTTTTTTAAGGTTGATCAAACACCTCCAAACATGAAAGTAAAGATTGCAACAATTCACAAGGAAAGGAATTGCGGCTAAGTAGCATCAATTATTTCTAAAGCATTGGTTGACAGTGGAGGAACCAAGCTGGGGCAAAAATATCTGTGTGTTATTTCAAAGGTTTGGAGATGAGGTTTTTGAAGACCCACTGGAGATTTTAAGTAGTTGTTACAAATGGGAACTATGATTGAATATTGTGAGCTTTTTAACAAGTACTCTAATAAGCTACAAATGCCTGGAACTTGTTATTTTTTTTCCTAAATGGATTCGAACTCGAATTTGAATTAACTGATAAAGTGATGAGCCTAAGAACTTTGCAACAAACATATGTATTAGCTAAGAAGCACAAGCCAATTGCATCAACATGCTATGGAAAAAATAAGCATGGGATGGTTAAGCAATCGGTAGCCTTTAGTCCATCATTCAACATTCTCAACACGTCATCAAGCTCTAGATCAGTATCAAACTTTGGTTTTATTACCATCACCAATAATTACTACTAAAGTCACACCAACAAAACCAATACAAAAACAACATAGGTAATCAAGCAACAAAGAATTTAAAGAGAAGAGGGCAAAGAGTGTTTGCTTCTAGTGTGATGAAAAGCTTGTGTCAGATCATAATTGCAAATGTAAGTAATGGTTTGTCATGGAGAATGTGGATAAAGAGATTTTAAGGAAGGAGAGAAGGACATGGCTAAGAACCAAACGGAATGGCAAGCTCTTACATCAATGCAAGCTACGTCAGGAGCGTTTGGATGAATTTAAATAAATGAGGGTGATGGGATACCATAGGGCAAATCTTTACATATCTTAGTTCGACTTATCAATATTGCAGAAGGAAGACTATCTACTCACAAAGGTTCAAAACATCAAGGTTACCAAGGGAAGTGACATTCAACTACCTTGCTTTAAGGTAAGTAAAGCTTTTGAGTGGATACTACAAGGTATAAAGTTAATCACCGATGCTGTACTGTTGCTTTTGGGAGGATGCAATTTTGTGCTTGGGGTGCAGTGGATGTCAACTTTGAATGAAGTATTGTGTAACTTCGATAAACAAACTATGTTGTTCAATTGGCAAAGAGAACAAGCATTGCTTAGGGGTTCCTACCAACAATTCCAAACTAGTTACAACAAAAAAGTTTGATAATTTACCATCTAAATCACAGCTTACCAATCAACTTTGTTTGATGCAATTGAAGGATTCGTTAGAACAACAATTTCATGAGCTTATAACAGGTAACCATAATATAAAGGAAGAGTAACAAGTGGACTTGAAGGGAATGTTAATTGAACTCAACAGACTTTTGCCTAATCCATCGACTTACAACCCCACAGGATCCACGATCATAGAATTTTGGTGAAAGAAGGTGCGGAAGCAATCAATGTAAGACCATATAAATATGTTGGCTTTTAAAAGTGCGTGATCAAAGAATTAGTGTAAGACTTGCACAACAATTTAATGGATGAAGTATTTAGACCCTACTTGAGGAAGTTTATTTATTTCTTGTTTCCTATAACATCCTAATCTATAGTCAATCATTCGAAAATCACTAAGAGCATCTCAGAATTACTCTTGACATATTGAGGCAACAACAATTTCTACCAAAAGGGATCAAGCGCATTTTTGGAGCTTCACAGACTGGGTATTTACAGCACATAATTTTAGTCAAAGGAATAGCCACTAATCCTAAAAAATTTGAATCAGTGGCTTAATGACCTACACCTCTGAATATTAGAGAACTGAGGATTTTAGGGCTTAGATAGTCAACAGTAAAAAATTCATTAAATGGAACCAAAAGTTATCACCATTGTTCTATGGACCCTTTACGGTAACCGATAGAATTCAGAAAGTGACCTACAAATTGGATCTTCCAGAAGGTACCTTGATTCACAACATTTTCCACATTTCCCAACTGAAGAAACATGTTGATCCAACCACTATTGTCCTACCCACAAAACTAATAACTAAGCACAAAATAGCTTGGGCAATTTCTGGAGCATTGCTAATGAAGAGACAAAGTAAGTTCATTACTGGGATCTTGATTCAACGTTCGAGAGAGGCTATGTGAGAATTCTTATACGATATTCAAAAATGCTTTCCCTCTATCAACCTTATGGACAAGGTTCTTTGAGAGAGGGAAAGATGTTAGACGTTAAAATGAATGTGAGGATCAGTACCAAAAGAGATACAATATGATATCGTCTTTCAAATAAAACCAAATTTATTTGTAGACTTTATCGTTAAGTTTGCTATTGTATATCTCCTCCGACAGTTATATACATATGTGAAAATCAAAATAGACTCATGACAAATGATAAATAAATTTCCAAATTTATCTCTTTTTCTTTTATTCTTCTCTTCTTTCATGATTTCCTTCTATTGTAAAACTAAGATAGAAAAATCATCTCTATTATGTGCAATCTTCACAAACTTTTGACAATTAATCATCTCTATTATGTGCAATCTTCACAAACTTTTAAATTTTAATTGTCAAAAATTCATGCTTACGAAATTTGAGTTCCAAATACGCAAAGCACTAAATACACTGCAAATTACATGTTATCTAAGTGTTGTTCAGCTAAGGAAAGAGCGGGATTTTATATTTGTATCAAAATGACCACCTCATTTAGTTTGAGAGGAAAAAAAAACATATAGTGATTTGTCAACCTAAACCAAAAGATACATACCCTGCCAGGAGTATCTCTCTGACCAGTAGAACCCGCACTTCTATGTGACAATGAAGTTCCATGAGTTTCTTTCTGTCCTCTAAAGTTGTGTCTTTTCATAACACCCTGGATTGTAGAAGAAAAGATCTTAAGGCATGTACTAGTTGATAAGAATATAAAAGCAAAATCTTAAGTTATCTTTTTGCCTTGCTGGATCAAGGATTTAAAACAAGAGAGTTGCAAGAGCTTGTTAACTTTAATTCAATATTGTGTGGAAAAGAAACTAAAGGTCAATCAGCAGCAAGTCCAATTCAATCATAACAAGCTCTATAGAAGTATAGCACATGCGAAATGAAGAAGATACGGATGGGAAAGTACGAAACCTGAAAACCTTTTCCTCTAGTGATTCCAGTGACATCAACAAACTGGCCGGGAACAAAATGGGAAACGGTGAGGGGGGTGCCAACGGGGAGAAGAGCATCTTCAGTGACAGGAAATTCCCTTAATTTTCTCTTCAACGGAACACCTTGAGCTCTAAAATGACCTACCTCAGGCAATGTCAAGTGCTTTGCCTTCTTCTGCCCGTAACCAATCTGACTAGCACCACAATATGACAGATGACTAGATGAGAACTTTTTGGATAGAACGATTATACAGAAATAACAAAAGAGTAATGCTTATTGATTACCTGTAGGGAAAAAATTCCTTCCTTCTCAACAGTTTTAACCTGGCAGACGATGTTGTCGTCTACCCACAGAACAGTGATGGGAATCCTGGCCCCCCACTTATCCCAAAGAGCAGTCATTCCACACTTGAGCGCGATAAGTCCGGTTCGCTTTGAATTAGGGGTCATCAGACCAGGCTTTGCTTCAATGATCTGAGTTTTATCTGGATTTTGGATCAGAGACTCTGCACTACAGAACGTCCTAGCATATAATAGGTTATATGAAGATACTAACGTTGTTGTTGTAGTTGCTGTTGTTGTTGTTGTTGAAGAAGAAGAAGAACAACAAATGGTAACGGGATTGAGGGGGAGAAGTTGATTGAGACGATAAATGAGGCGGGCCATTGTCTTTTAGATTGTTTCCGGTTGCAATGGTGAATCCAAAAATCCCTACAGATAACAAAAATCAAAAAAGAAAGATAAGAAAATGGATTATCTAGATTAATGGATGTCATACCATTCAAATTGTTATTTTGAGACACGATCCCCATTGTAACCATCTTCAGAGATATTTTTCGTAGATAATAAGGCTAAATTAGATATTCATATAAGAAAATGGTTGTCATCGCAATTTGAAGGGAGGAATATATCAAGGGAAATAACAGATAACAAGTCAATATGGCATGCAAAACTCCAAGCTGAATTTGGAAGGCGCTAACAAAAGTAGAACATGAAGAAAATTACTAATAACTTCAAAAGATTTAAACTTTTCAAATTAGAACCAATAGAATTGCCAAAATTTAAATTTCCCATCTCCAAAAATCCAAGTTTTTTGGGGGGCTTTCCCTCTTGAAATCGAAAAACTGCAATCAGCCAATTACCCGCCCCACGAAGAATTAGTCAAATTCACAAAAACCTTTTGATTACGAGCTCCGATTGTTTCATTTCCCAATCTAATTTCAAGTCAGTATTTAGTTTATTCCCTTACTCAATAAAACCAAGAAACAACAAATGTAAACTTACAAATACAGTAATACACACGCACACAGAAAGCATACGTTGTTAAACACAATCTTGATAGATATGTACATAGGGGTTTCCAATGGATAAAGAGAGGTCACCTGGAGTTGAAGACCTAAGGATATGGAGGTTCAGAGGGAGGACAGAGGAAGTTCTATGAGATGAGAGAGAAAGAGACAGAGAGGAGGTGCTGTTATCTTAAGAAATCCTCATAGTTGAAAATTTGTCCAAAAAATTCAATTTCACTACTGTTATTATTAATATTAAGAGGGGTTTCCAATGGATAAAGAGGGGTCACCTGGAGTTTAAGACCTAAGGATATGGAGGTTCATAGGGAGGATAGAGGAAGTTCTATGAGATGAGCGAAAGAGAAGAGGGACTGTTATTTTAAAAAATTCTCATAGTTTAAAATTTGTCCAAAAAAATTCAATTTCTGTACTGTTATTATTAATATTAAGGTATGAATTTCTCAACAATGAAGAATCTCTATAAATAATAAAATAAGAGAAATTAAGGAGGTAGGACCCAGGTATAAATGATATGAAACGAATGAAAAATATTGACAAGTATGGATCGGATCTTTAAGTTTCGAATAGGGTCTTGACTTATTAGATATGCTATCAAGTGTTTGTTTAAAAGACACCATATC
>JAOSBM010000009.1:18983614-18999998 GCA_027568955.1 Erythroxylum tenue | reverse complement strand
CAGTGAATTTGATGTTCTCGTCTTTCTTTCTGGGTTTGCAGTGTAGACATGAATGATTCATTGGATAACATGAAGTAGGAATTTTTAATGCCTTGTTACAAGTTAGATTACAATCCCAAATCTTAAAATTTCCAGTGTTTAACCAGGACTACCATAAGAATTTCTGACATTTTAGTCATAGGGATATAGAATATGTGCAGCCTTGGGAATGCATACGCCAAATATAATATTCAAGTGATGCAACCAAATACTGTTGAAAGTGGCTGGGATAGTTAGCTGTTGATTCGGTAACACATGAGATCCCATATACTGCTTGGAGAGTTTGGGAATCCTTTGCAGACTCTTCTAGTCGATCAGGCCAATTGAATACGTCCCAAGTGAGTGAATTTTGGAAGAGAAGTAATTATTGCTGATCTGCACTATCAGGACCTCAACTAGACTTCTTTCATAAAACAAAAACAAAAGAACTTGACTTTTTTCTTAACCCAAAAAAAGAAAAGTGCCAGACTTCTTTATAACGGTTAACAACTTAGAAGTTCTTTTAAAGAATTTATATATTCATGCTTGAAGTTAAGTTAATGTTCATTTAACTTGGTACCGCAAACTAGAGATTTCAATTTGTCACCTTGCTTTTGATCCTGTTCATATGGCTGAAAAGAAATGGTCTATTCACCTACTGGCCTTGGAGCTACGCCTCCCTGTGCTTCCTCAAGAACTTTCTCGGAGGAAATCGATTCCAGGTCCATTTATCGAAATCATCTACTACAGCCAACCTGTAGCAAGGTGCATGTGCTGCTTTGAAACACATGACACAAACAACTCTTAGAGGCCCAGAAGAATGATGAATTTTAGGAAGAACTGATAAGTCTATAGTCACGTAGCTGTAATGAAAGATTCAAATAGCATGTTCTTGGCAATAAAGTTGACAAGTAGAAATAACTCCCTTTCATTTCCCTACATGAGACCAAGAGGTGAGACTGAGCAAGAAATGCGCAACCAACCCAAATTACTTGTAACTAATCCTGCATAGAACGATGGCTAACTATAGAAATCTCAACTTCAGCGACTAGAAGATGATAGAAACGTTGATAACTTCAACAACAATAGAATGTATCACCCTTCTCGTGGACAAAATGACCAGAACTTAATTGAAAATTTCTTTGACAAGAACTCGAGTTTGATTAAATGGATAGCAAAAAGAATATTTTCCTACTAAGATACATGAGTTAGAACACATGTTAAGTATAACATAGGTAACTATTACACGAGATGCTTTTAGGGATGGCAAAAGAGCCGGCTCCGACCCGAAATCAACGGGCCAGGTCCAGATTGACCGGGCCTTAGGGCCCTATTTGGCACTTGGATTTCGTTGCAGCTTAAGCTCCTCTCTTCTCTTCAAACCATTATCTTCGTTCTCAAAGTCAGTTATATTGGAAGCCATTTTACAGGGATCCCTTGCACTAACTCTATAGCTACAATAATAGCTTCTAGCCTACAACCCAATAAGCTTCTCGACTAGATGTCTCATTCAATTTCTGCAAATAATAAGCCATTTGCTGATAAACCACGTTTCCTCGGATATAACTTTCTTCATCTCCCATTTGGCCCATGTTGGAAAACTGGGACGGGATTTGATTTGATCGCAGCGAAATAATTACGAAACCTTTTTGTAATCTTTGATTTCTCGAAAACCAAGATCTCTTTGATTCTATAAAATGATTAACACAGATCATAATAAAGCAAAAATTTAATTCGTACCTTATTCCGAAGTTTGATCTTAATCTTGTTGTATCTCTCAAACTATTTTTAAAACCAATATGTCTTAACCACCGTAGTCGCATAAATGTCTGGCCTCTAACAGTATCCACATAATAGGTTAAGAGAACTCTGTAACTCTTACAGAGAGGGTTAAGCAAGAAGTGCTAGCTTCGTCGAGCTTAAGCCTATTTATAATAAGTTTTGAAAGTTTTAGTAATTTAATTGAAATTAAATTCTAATTTCAATTAAACTTTAATTAGAATTACAAATAAATCTAATTAAATATCAATTATGCCCAAATAAGATTCAATATCTTATATTGATCCTTATTTATTAAATATCTCATATTTAATCATAAAGTTTCTTAAACTTTACAATCAAGTCTAACTTGATTAAATTAACTTTGCTCTCTGCATCCCATTCTATATGTGAGACCTATTAAGTTTTCAAATATTTTGACAATGATTATAAATTATAATTCTATTCATAATTAGAATTAGATAAATTAAAACTCTTTTTTATTTATCTTTAATTCTCTAATAAAACAATTTATAATCATAGATCAAGATTGGTCTCTATTAAAGAAGACAAAAACTCCTCCGTTTGAAATTTGTTATTCATCCAATCTAACCCTTAATAATGTTTATTATGATGTATTTATACCCCTTGCAAAGAAAGAAACTTAACTATGTAAAAAAACCTTTAAATATAGGCCTTTCACTAAAATAATTAAGGCCCAAATTAATATTTCTAAAATACAACCTATAAAACCTAAGAGATTTAAACAAGCCCAATGATTAGTGAAATATTTATTTTGTTCCAATGATCAATAGTAGTTTCAAAAGGTGGAAGCAATTGTAAACCAAGATTTATTTTATTGATAACTCTTATTTTATTATTTAGTTTATTTTATTTGTTATAAAATTCCATATTATTTTAACCCCCATTTTGTTGAAATTTCTTTCATAACAATTGGCTGACTAGAATTCCTCATGGGATCAACTTATACTTCCTTATATTATGTTTGTTAATTGCAAGAATTTAGGAATTAATTCAGGGTACAGATGACAGTTGCACCAGTTATGACCTATGTTCCTCTTATTTATGAAAGAACCTTAGCTTGGATTAAGAGAATCCGTTTCTTTCATTACAATGGCAAGCATCTTTAAGATGAGCTTATAATGCACAATGTAATAGGTAATTTGACTAAAATCTCTTTAAGGTGAAAGGATTGGTGTATTTGACAGTTAAACAAATGAAGATTTTGTTAGCCCTTAGAGGAAATTCCAGTATGGCTGAAGTAACTAAATCCTCCAAAATATCCTAGATTTATGAAAAAAAACATTAGATAATTAGGACCATATACTTTATTAGTATTAAGACTAACTACTACTGTTTGTACATTTTCTCTTATAAACAGCACTAATAAGTGACTTTGATTGTTCCTAATTGATAGAGGTAGGAATAAAAGGGCCTTGTTATAAAGAGGGGAAGATGTTATTTATTCCTATAAAGCTTTTAAAATAGCTATAAGCAGGAGCTTTTAGTTAATCTTGGCCAAATCGTGAGTTGCCTAAAGCATCATCTAATAAGCTAATCTTATTAGTATTCCTTCCATCAATAAGACACTATAAAAGAACTTAGTGTTTCATTCTCTTTTTTTAGCCACTAAACCCATGATTTCTATTTTAACAAGGAGTTATGATTTTTAAGTGCTTCAATTTTATTCTGCAATGTTCTCTTTACTTTTAAAGATGCATTCCTAATGTCGCATATTGTCGTCATTCGCTAAATATTCAACCTTGTAACGATGCAAGCATACAAAGGAGTTAGGTTTGACTGGTTTCACTATGGGGCGATACAAGCAATATTCTCTTTTACCACTTTTTTTCTTTTAAATTATGAATTTTTGGATATTTAATAATCTATTCACAGTAATATGAATCATAAGGAATATTTGGTGTTCTATCTAATAAGTATTGTATAAGAATAGGTTTAAAACCATATCTTAAACAACTAAATAAAAAATCTTCTAGTTCATATTTAGATAAATAGGTAATACTGATATATAAAAAGATGATTATAGGTTGAAATGAGTGAATAATAATGAAATACACATATATAATAAGTGATGAAAACATAAAAACTAACGAATTCATACCTTGTTTTCTCGTTTCCGTTTAACACCAACCTTTAGGCTTAAGTCAGAGTTGAGAGAGAAGGTAGGAAAAATGAAAGAGTTTATTTTTTCATGAGAGAGCAAATGCTCTAAAGTTTACATTATATAGACAGACGAAAGAAAAAAGGCCAAAACATGGTGGTCGACAAAAGCTAAAGCTAAAGACTTGACATTACAAATGAAAAGGTAAAAGACAAAAGTAAAAGTAAAAGCTAAAGTAAATGGCGCCCAAAGGCCTAAATAATTGGGCTTGTTGGGCCCATGGGAGCTACATGCTCAGTTGTCGTTAATAATTATTCTTCAATAATTACATCGTCTGATGAAGCGTTGTCGGTGGATTTGTTTTTTTGTGACGTTGTAGGGCACTGCTGGCACTGATGTTGATCATAATGTCTCAATTATTAAAAAATTGCATGCTGCCATTGAGTAGAGAGTTCGTTGAATAAAGTAGTAAAATTTGCTTCAGCTTGTTTCAAAATCTGTAGTGCATCAGATGCAATAGGTGATTTGTATGTTGACGTCATAATGAGGTTGGATCCTCTGTAATTGATCTTGATCAAAGATTCTGGATTGATTTTTAAATACTATTGATAGACTCTTCAATGCAATTGGGATTAAACTGATTGACTAGATTCCAGTTGAATTCGTACTTGGGTGGTGTATCAATGGGTGGATACATACCATTGCTAATGCCGAGTTGGACATAAGCAATTCTAGAAAGTAGTACTTCTGTGTCTTTCAAATTATTAGCTTGTTTAAAGATGGGATAGGAACTGAAAACTTTGATGAATACTTCTCGATCTTTGGCAAACCGATCTTTATAGTTTTTAATAGCCTGAATAAATCAAGTTGGAAATTTTGAAAGAGTATTTAAATTGGTAAGGTAAATGGTATCTACAAGACCACTCTGAAAAAAGAGGTAAGTAGTTATTGGGTCTGCACCAGGAAAGATAATGGCTTTAGGTCCATATCTTCCTTTGTTCTGTGGATAATAGTCCATTCGTTAAGGGCTTGGAAACAGTCATAAAATCCTTCAAATGTGATTTTCTTCATTTCTTCCTTAAGTGCTCGGGTAGGTACAACATTAATTTTATCAAGGTTGCCTAAAGATTTCAGGTTGGTAAAGTTGGGCTGTTTTTCAAGGGCCTGTTTATATTAGGGTTTTAAAGATGGTTCTCTAAAATTGGCTAGAGCTTTTTCTGCTTCGGTCCGAGTTTTATAGCTACGGTGAATAATGAATGGTTTGTTTGTTATGTGAACAACAACTTTGTGCCATTCATCATAAATTCCTGCCATAGGTCCATTAAATATAACATATACTTTGTCTTCTTGATGATCTTGTTTATTTTGGGCTATTGGTGAGGTGGCATTAGCAATGGTATGTATCCACCCATTGATACACTACCCAAGTACGAATTTAATTGGGATCTAGTCAATCAGTTTAATCTCAATTGCATTGAAAGAGTCTATCAGCAGTATTTAAAAATCAATCCAGAATTATTGATCAAGATCAATTATAGAGGACTCGACTTCATTATGACGTCAACATTCAGATCACCTATTGCACCTAATGCACTACAGATTTGAAGCAAGCTGAAGAAAATTTTGGTACTTTATTCAACGGACTCTCTACTCAATGGCAGCATGCAATTTGTCAACAATTGAGACATTCTGATCAACATCAACGCCAGCAGTGCCCTACAACGTCACAAAAAGACAAAACCACTGACAATGCTTCATCGGACGATGTAATTATTGAAGAATAATTATTAGTGACAACTGAGCATGTAGGCCCTATGGGCCTAGCTAGCCCAATTATTTAGGCCTTTGTCGGTCATTTACTTTAGCTTTTACTTTTACTTTTGTCTTTTACCTTTTCTTTTGTAATGTCAAGTCTTTAGCTTTAGCTTTTGTCGGCCACCATATTTTGGCCTTTTTTCTTTCATCTGTCTATATATTGTAAACTTTAGAGCATTTGCTCTCTCATGAAAAAATAAACTCTTTCGTTTTTCCTACCTTCTCTCCCAACTCTGACTTAAGCCTAAAGGTTGGTGTTAAACAGAAACGAGAAAACAAGGTGTGAATTTGTTAGTTTTTATGTTTTCATCACTTATTATTATGTGTATTTCATTATTATTCATTCATTTCAACCTATAATCATCTTTTTATATATCAGTATTACCTATTTATCTAAATCTGAACTAGAAGATTTTTTATTTTGTTGTTTAAGATATGGTTTTAAACCTATTCTTATACAATACTTATTAGATAGAACGCAAAATATTCCTTATAATTCATATTACTGTGAATAATTATGCCTGTTTGTAGAACTTGTCAAGCTATACATAGATTCATTATACATACTAAAAGTAAAATTAAAATTAGTAAACAAATCATACAACCTTTCACTTCTATGCATAATTTTCTTAACTTATAGATGCACCTACCTCTGATCTTGAAAAATGATACTACTAAAGTACTTAAGCAAGAAAAAGCATAACTTAAACAATTCTATAATAGATTTGAAGAACATTATAAAACTCATATTGAGCCTTATATAAACACTCGTAAAAACTAAACTATGACTCTTTGTACAATATGTAATCACTTAAAAAATGAAATAGAAACCTTTGAAGATATCATAATTCAGTATAAAGCCAAAAAAAGAACACTATGAAGAACGCTATAATTATTTACAGTTTTTCATCAGTAACAATGGATTAAAACCGATAAAAGAAAAATTAGATATAGCTACACAATTGTATACTGAATATAACCAAGAGTTACAAAATTTAATAATTTCACTAACTGAACATCAACAACTTTACCATACTAGAAGGTAAGATGTCTAAAATAATCAATTTTTTTTTTCTGAAATTAAACCTACAACAGAAACAAAAAATATATTAGAGATAGATACATTAGAAGAACCTATTAGATTCATTGAACCAGGAATAAATCTAGATCACCCAATTAGGATCACTGACCCTAAAATTGTTACTCAAAAAGAAGAAAACAATACTGAACAAAATTTAAACAAAGAATTAGTAACAATTAAAAAACTCAGTGCTTTCGTCAAACTCGCATCCCCTCCACGCCACGACCCGCTTAGGTGACAGGTAACTGCTCTTCCTTTTATTGATTTAGTTTTGTCTGCAGGGCACGAGGAAACCGCCTCAGCCCCACACTCAGTTCCCAAGTACACATTTTTACTCCGTGCTTCTTAACATGCTAGTGCGAGTTATCCGGGTGTCATGGGGTATATCCTGGTTAGAAAGTTGGTATCTTAGACATCTCCTTGTGTGTCTGCGTAAGTTTGTGGTGTTAAGGGGGGACCGTCCCAGTTTTTGGTTTGATCTTTTTTTTAGTCTGGAGTTTTGTATGTTCTGGTCCTCTGCGAAGATGAAGCTCGTGGGTTCCCCGCTGAAGATGGAGGTCACGAGCAAAGGAGTTCTCTATTATCCCGTCTGTCGTGACCATTTACTCTCCTCTATAAACCCTCCTTTAAGACACGAAGCACAGTGCGTAACGTGCGATCTCACTCTTGAACGAGATAGAGTGGGATAGATAGGATTGTCCGCTACTGTTGGATTCAAACAGTCCGGTTGTTCGGGGACGGGGAGGTTAGGTGGTGTCGAGCGATATTAATTTTTTTCCTTATTTATTTTAATTAATTATTTATTTTTAAACGACCTTTTGGGTCTGAAAATACCTTCCCTTGTTTCCTGCCTTGCACCGCCTGGCATGCACCAGAAGCAGTCTATCTTTTCTTCGAGCTGTTGGTAGTCCGCCGTAATTTCTGACGCGTCTACTAATACCACACAATTTCCCTTACACTTCCTTTCCACTTTTTTCCACTTTTCTCCTCAACTCTGTGCAAAAGGCTTTTATTATCAAATCACATTCAACCTTCCCTTCACCGTCACTTGCCTGCCCAACCAGTCGCGGCTTACTGGGCGCCACACCTTTAATATTAATTTTCCTTCCCTATTGAAACTTCTACTTGCTTGTAATTTTATGCGTGCCAGTTCTTTAATTATTGCTTTTGTTATTCTGCATCATTTTTTACCTGTCACATATGCATGTGAGTCTATCGGGAAACAACCTCTCTACTTTATAGAGGTAAGGCTGCGTACTATAAGACTTCCCCAGACCCCGCCTCACTGCGGAACTTTAAACTGGATGTGATGATGATGATAATATTAAAAATGCATTATGAGTATAAGCAAACAATTAACTAAATTAATTGATAAACAAATAATTATTGAAACCCAAATAAGAGAAATCATGATTAATATTTTACCTACACTACAAAACTATAAATTAGTCTAACAAAAATATGAAGATACAATATAATTATTAGATAACATAAATAAAAAATTAGACAAAACATTAAAAATTATTCAAACAATACATGAATTAGAGACAACATAAATTCAGCGAAAAGATCTGTCACAAGTGGTATCAGAGCCAACTACACCAAAAGAAATATCATTAGTTAAACCATGGAAAATATAGAAATCGAAGAAATAGAAGATATATAAAAAGATATACAAAGTCAATTAGCAGAGATTACTCAATTAGTAAATAAATTAACACTTGAAAATAGCTCTTTACGCAAAGAACTTATTAAACCCATAACAGATCAAGATGAAATTATTTATGGATATGAATCTGATCAAGAAATATATGTATTATTTATGGACATGAATCTGATCAAGAAATATATGTAATCAACATAAGAATGAGCAACCAGAAACAAGTCAAAGTGGAGAAGAAAGAAAAAGAAATCAACAAACAACATATAATTGGGAATCAAAACCAATTGAGACAGAAGAATTAAATAGATTTGGGTATTATAGGAAGGATGATAAAATTAGAAAGTTCCCTACATAATATAAACCAAAATATGTAACTTTAGGACCAAATGGAATCCTTAACTTAGACTGTGTAATGTCACCTGAAAAATATTACTTGAATGGTCTAATAAGTTAGTCGTAGTCATACAATTAGAAAAACCATTTGAAGGATAAACTAATATAAGTACTTTATGGAATTTTATAAAACTACTGGAATTGTATTAAATTTCTTATTAGATAATGAAGAACGAATTAAAAACACTACGGACTTCTTAAATACTCTCGAATCAGTTAAAGCATTTCAAGTAGTTGCTAATGAAATTTATAAAGAATTTATAGGCTAGGATATAACATCATATAATCAAGAAATAGAAAATGAAGAACGACAAAATACCCTTTGGCATTTAAACAATACACGAATATGCAATATTTGTTATTTAGAAGAATACGTTTGCAAATTTAAAAAATATTATTATAAATTAACTCGACCTGAACAAGAATTGTATATCCAAATATTTATTTAAAAATTACCTTATCCATTAAACAGAATTGTAGAAGAAACATTTTTAAGAAAACAAGCTGCTAATTTAGTTACTTGTAATTTAGGAGGAGCCATCTTCATCACGAAAGAAGTATTCTCTCAAAAATGTCTAGAAGCAAAATTACATACCAAGTTGAGACATAAAGAAACTCAACTATGTTGTTCTAAATGTCCAGAAGTCCCACAACAATATGGTTATGACTTTACTACTTATAAACGCACTCGATCAAAACACCAAAATTTAAAAAATATAAATGGCGAAAATATCTGATAAAACAATTTTCTCGAAAGCATCCATTTAAACCATATAAAAAATTCTTTAGAAGAAAAGCTTATAGACAAACAAAACCTAAGAGAAACTACTGCCCTCAAGGAAAGAAATATGTAAATGTTAGTTATGTAAAGAAGAAGGACACTATGCTAATGAATGTCCAAAAAGAAAAACAAATAAAGATAAAGCTAATATTTTAAATTCATCCCTATAATATAACTTAGAACATATAGAATCAGACTATGAAACACATTCGACTATTAATACTTTATATTATTATGAATCTCAAAATTCAAAATCAACAAACAAATCCGAATACAACATTTATTCAATTGTAATTTAGAATAAGAAAGTAAATGCATATATAGACATAGGAGCTACAATATGTATAGCTACTAAAACATTATTAGACAATTGGAAAAAAAATTAAAGAGACCGTTACAAATAAGAATAGCAGATGGAAGTATTAAGTATATTTAGTATGTAAGCTATTATAATAATATAATTATTGAAAATTACACTTTTATAATACCATCAATTTGACAACAAGAATATGGATTACCACTCATTTTAGGAAATAATTTTCTAAAACTATATAACCCTTTTTGTCAATATTTACATTATATAACTTTGAAAACACCAATAATCAATTCACTAAATCAAAAACTATTATTCTCAAAATTCCAATATACCATACCACTTATTATAAAACCTTAAAGCTTATAACCGAAAAGTTGGACCAATTACAATTTTTTCTTCAAAATAATTTAACCTTACAAACTAAAATTGACGCATTAATTGATCAAGTATGTAGTGAAAATCCACTAGATCTGATAAAAAACACAAATAATCAATTAATTGAAATAAAATTAAAAAATCCTTTAAAAGAAGTAAATATTAAAAATAATATTCCTTATACACAACAAGATGTACAAGAATTTATCATTGAATGTGCAGAACTATTAGAAAAACAATTAATTTCACTCGGTACAAGCAAACATTTAGCCCCAACATTTTATGTAAATAATTAGCTAAAATTTTTAAGAATTCTTGGTCCAAAGTATAATTTAATAATCCTAAAGAATTCTTATTTATAGGCAATATTAAATTTTAACTTATTTAATACATTCTTTGTACTAAAAATAGAAATCTAATTAGGCCTGTGAAATTTATAAGGGTAGGTGGATGATATGTAATGGACAAATTTTATTTATGTACATACTAATACTGCTCATGAAAATAGTCAATTTCTAAATGTCTAACTTTTGTTTATAAATTCCAAGTTGAAATTGGATCCCAATGAAATTTTCACAGCCCTTCTTCTAGACTAATTCGATCAATAATACCGCTAGAAGCAGCATGCCAAAGTGGACAAAACTCTCTAACATTGTGATGCTTTAAAATTTGACAAAAAGGGGTAAAAATGATTCTTGTTTGTTTGCTATCATTAAATTAAACTTTATTAAAATATTACCAAGTTTTGTTATTTCATCGTTGATGTGACATATCAAAGATGATGTTATCTTCTCCTCATTTTTTTTATTAACATAAGGATCAATTTTAACATTCCCACAATAATATAATTTAATTTAAACCCTCTAAAATATTAAGATTTAATTTGTTATAAGAAATAAATCTTATAGTCATTTTTTTCTTTAAAATTTCTTTATAATTTGTCAAATTCAACCGTATGGTCTTCCCACAAACTTTCGTTCTAGTCTGAATGTCTTAAGTTGATAACCATTTGACCATTTTCTTTTGTTAATGATTGTGTAGTTAACATCAACTAATATATTACTTTAAAACTATGCATTCCTAAAGTTGCATTTTATCTTCGTTCCTTAAATATTCAACCTTATAATTAACGAGCAATACTACTAATAATATATTACTTTAAAGTTAGACCAATGCCCATCACTTTCGATAAACTATGCATTCCTAAAGTTGCATTTTATCTTCATTCGTTAAATATTCAACCTTATAATTAACGAGCAATTATACAAAGGAGGCCGTTTTGGTCTTATTTTCAAATTTAAATATAAAAACATTATTTTGGTATTAGTTTAAATCTTAACGTTTTTGTCAGGAATCCCACATCGGACAATTATAAAGGCATTCAAGAATTTATAATAGTGTGCAAACCCCCTCCTCTTGAGCTAGTTTTTGGGGATGAGTTAGACACTTCTAACAGTTTTCATCTTTTCGATTTTCAAAATTTTTATACAGCCAATTCTTTTGTAATATTATTATTTTAAAAACATTATCATTAAAATTTTAATTTTTACAATTTATTAAATTATTGAACTTATTAGATTATGATCGAAACCAATATCTACCTACGATTTTGGCTAGTTCATCACTCAAGTTACAAGTAATTTTATTGATACGCTATTAAGCATTAGTAGTAAACATAACACAACCTTAATAACTAAACAGAAAACGCAAAGCATGACGTATAGAGTAATGTCTCAGGCTGGCAAAGGAGTCACGAGGATAGGGAGGCCAAATTGCGGCTGCAAAGTAACGGTGATGACCGGAGCGTGATTGTAGTCTGGAGAAAGTTCAAAGCGAAACCTCTGAAGAAGCAATGCAATTACAGTTTTGACTTCAAGCATTGCGAAGTTCTGACCAATGCATGCTCTCGGACCCAACGAAAACGCCACCAAAGCATTGGGGTGGGCCGCAGCATTGGAGACCCCGTTCTTGAATCTCAGTGGATTGAAATCATCAGCATCTTCTCCCCAGTGAGTTTTGTTCCTGTGAATGGCAAGCACATTAATCACTAGAAGGATATCCTTCGGAATCGTCAGGTTCCCAAGTTTCAGGTCTCTTGATGCCTGTCTTATAATGTCCGGTGCAGGACCATAAAGCCTCAGAGACTCCAGCACAACCATGTTCATCTGTCAATACATAGATATACAGAAAGAGCCAGATTAGTTGCTGTCGGATCTGTTATGATAGATAGCATAAGTAATTACCAGTTTTAATTTAGTTAGCATGTCAGCGTCAGGAATTGCCTCTCCACATTCTTTCATAACCTCTTCTCTCAGTCTGTCTTGCCATTCTTGATGCTTACACAACAAGAACACCATCCAAGTAAGTAAGTTGGAGGAGGTCTCGTGCCCAGCGAAGAAGAATGTTCTGCACTCCTCTATTATTTCCTTCATGTTCAGCTTTGGACTATCTTTAGAGTCGGAACTTCCTAACGCTCCAAGCATTATCCCGAGTAGGCCATCTCCATCATGAGATTTCAATTTATTGCTCACTATTTGTTCCAGGATCGTCTTCAGCTTCCTCTCTAACTTCCATATCCGAATATTGGATGGTGTGGGAAGATGCCTGAAAGAACCATTGTTTAAAGACAACAATCAATTATGGGCAAGGAGTGAAAACCAAGAACAAAGAATCTTAATTTTAAAACAAGGAAGTTGAAGACCAGTAACTGGCTGCCAGGGATAAATATGTCTGCCAGTGAAGCTGCAGAGTATTTCTGAAGCTCTTCTTGGGCTCTAAAGGCCTCTATCCCTTGAACATAACTACTGCCAAAGGCTGTATGCGATATTATATCAGCTGTAAGTTTTCGAAAGTCTTCATTTATAATGATTTTAAAGCGTGGATCTTTAGCTGCAATGGCTCTATTTTTCCATTCGTCAAGCATCTCTACGGTGCATTCTGCCATCTTCTTGATCATAACCTTTCAACACGGTTACAGATTGGACAAAAACAAATTAAACTCTACAAATCACTGTAACTTGACCAAATTTTCAAGTATTAAGGCTTAATTAGACCTTGAGCTTATCAATGGAGAAAGCAGGATTGAGTATTCTTTTGTGCCTGGCCCAGTCTTCTCCATCTATAAAAATCAATCCATTCCCAATGAGTCTTATCAGCAAGTGACTCATCTTGGGTTTGACATAAAATCCAAATTTATTTGAGAGTATTTGTTTGGCTAGTTCAGCATCGGATATAATAAGTCTTGGCTCCGTCCCGATCCAGTGCAGTATCGTCTGTCCTGTGATCTCCAAAAAGACGCATTCTATTATAAATTGCTTAGGACATGTGCATGAATAAAAACATGTACATAAAGCATGGAGGGAAGGGAGGAAGAAGGTAACCGTATTGCGAGGACCATTTGTGATAGAAGGGTTGAGCCTTGGGAATGATGTCATTGGACTTGACGTCCAATACTAATTGATAAGCATCCTGGCTCAGCTTCTTCATCTCAGGAGTAGAGCCATAAAAAAGCTTCCAAGGAGGGCCTCTGACTCCTTGATTCTCAAACATTTTGGTCACAGTATATGGCCTCCAGAGGACAACTTTGAACAATTGCCATGTCTTTGTAAAAATAACGACTGCTAGAGCCACCATGACAATACCTAGATAACCCATCTTGGTATTACCAGCTTTATGTTTTGAGTTTACAGATACCGGAGTAAAAAAGCTCGCAAGTAGTCCTACCCATGCTTTAGTTTATATATATCTTGCAAGACGAAGTATATGTTAGAAATTTTTGTTAAGGGAATTACAAAAAATTAGTTTTTAGTATTTGATTTACAATTGAATCTAATAAAGAAGTCCCTTCAATTTATTTGCCATCTTTTTATTGATTTATTTTTTTCAACAAATACATTAAATGTGGTTATGTAAAGTTCTAGCATATATTTCTTTTAGCATCTTATGAATTGACTTCGAGGTTATCGTGAGTTGATTATTGAGGTTATCCTGAGTTATGGCTCCATTCCCACTTGATCGTCCCTATCACAGTGCTATCGATTGTCAGATTCAGAAATAACCTCTCAAACTATAAGTTGATGGTTGGCTTTTGGTTAGATTGTCAAATATTATGTGCTTTCCAGAAGTTTATTCCCATAGACGAACGGGCTAGATCATAGGTATGTGCTCGTCGGACTCGAAACTTGGCTTTCTCTCACATTATTTGTGATATAGTAAAGTTAGTGAGCTGAATGGTCAAAGAAGTGGGATGAAATGACAGAGAACATGGATGAGGTGTATTGTTTCCATTTGACACATTCCAAGACTTTTATTACCAAAGAAAAATAAGCACTTTAAAGCTTTCATATTCAAAGAAGAAAGAGCATTTAGAATGTTCAAAGATTTAATTATCAAAGAAATAAGAGAGCTAGCTTGCAAATTTTGGATATTAGTGAATTTTGTATTATTTAATTGTCAAAATTTTAAAAATAGATCAAAATTTAATTTTTCATAACATGTAATTTTGTAAAGACTAAAACATATTAACTAATAAATCGGAAATGTTTTTAAAAAGTTCTTAATAAAATTACAATTCAAAATTAAATAATAAATTCAAACTATTTAATATTAAGAAAGTTTAATAAGTATCTTGACTGTTTAACAACTCACATCTTCGACTTTGTAGAAATTGTAGGCATTGACAAGATGTATTCTTACTACTCATTGACGTACGCATTTAGTAGGTCGGTTACGATGGTCACACTGGCAAGAAATTAATTCACCAATACAATTCATAATTCATTTTTATTATTTATAATTATTATAATTACAAGAAATCCATAATTCACAAGTTTAAAAACTTTATTATTTATGGTGAGATTTATATTATAATATAAATTAAAAGGAAACATAAAATGTCAACGATTACTATATATGAGACACATGTTTGTTAATTGGGCAAAAACCATTTCAGTGTAGCACAAAAAGAAAGAAATATATTATGTCACGAAGAAAAAGTTGATTTCCTATTTCTCTAAAGTCTCTATTTGAGCTAACCTTTGACAATAAGCATAAGCTAGCAGCTAGCCTGTTACATCAAAAAGAAACAACAAATAGTTGGAAGTGTGAATAATACGTGTGACTTTAATTAAGGTACGTTAAATTTATCTATTATTTTTATTAGTTGAAAACGTATTTTAAGAATGAGTTAGAAGATAGTTCTTTATATTTGGGATAATAAATTATAAATTTTTTATCATAGTGCTCAATTTCTTAAAGTTTTTAATGAAATATTCATATAAACCAGTTTTAAAAAGTGTTGCATTTATATGTAACAGAAAAGTGTTACTGTAAATACAATTATTGTTGCCTTTTTATTAAGACAACAAAATTCATACCATTAAATAAAGTGGCGTTGCTAGAGGTGTAAGTAACAAAATTTTTTTATTAGACAACAAAATGAATAATATTGCCTAAAATTTTGAATAAGGCAACATTTATATACACATTAAAAGCAATGTACATATATTAATGTATGTATTAATTGCATAGTACTATCATATATGTGACGAAATAATATTTAGTCACAAAAAAGTTGTCACTAAATGTCTTAACTCTTGTAGTGGTAAATGACCAAAAAATACATTTATATATGTTTGTATAGTCCATAAGGACTTGTAAAATTCAACCTATAACTTATTCAAAATACAAAAACAAAAAATAACTAGCTAAAATATTCACCTACATTATCTTCCTCTATTTCATATCGAATATAAGTGAATAAATTCAAAGACTAAACAAAACCAATATGTCTGGGCGCTCCAAAATTCTTCAATAAGCATCTCCTTATCTACTCATAATCATCACATTCTTACGAAAGAAAAAGAAATAAGAAGTATATTAAAATTGTAAAACTACTATGCTCACAAACTGGTTAATATATCTAAAGAATGAAATACAAATTATGTTGGCCCCTGAATTTTTTTTTTTATTTATTAAGCATGACTAGATTAATTTGAGGCTTGATGGATTAAATTGTGTTGGTATTAATTAGGATGATAGCA
>JAOSBM010000009.1:18966744-18983514 GCA_027568955.1 Erythroxylum tenue | reverse complement strand
CTAAAGACTTAAGGTTACTATTTTCACGAAAAGTTAACTTATGATTTGATGTATGACAAGTGTGCGCTCACCACCTATGTGGCTTGACAGTTAATGATCCTTCAAGAGCTTAAGCTCAAGTTTATATCTCAGTCCGTTGGGCTCTGGAAACGGGGTCCAACAAATTACTTTATTGCGACCTTAATTTAATCAATACAAATAATATAGTTCAAAAACTAACAACACCATAATTTAATTCTTTTTATGAACAAATTCAAAAAATATGAACATAAGCAAATAATGTCAACAAAAAAGATAACAAGATATGTACAATAATAGTGAAATAAGAAAATTTGTCTCATGATATTCTTAATGTTGATATGTATGGTTTGGAGGAATAGAAGATTCCTTATCACTCTCGTATCAACCACTACTTCAACAAGCTTTTGACTATCATTTTTCTTTTGCAATTCTTCAATGCGAGCCTATAAAAGAAAATTTCTAGTCACACTAATGAATGTAAGTACCATATATGATTACAAAAACCCTACTTTAATTCCATTTATACTAGAAATAATTCAGCTTTAACAAGAAAAACAAATTAACAATATAAAAAACAAATAAAATGGAATCAGAAACACATATAATAAGCAATAAATTTGGGCATCTCAACAAAAGTAGCAATAATATAGAAAATTATTACAAGACAAACATTACTCACAATTTTCTCCCTTATAGCTTCAGGAAATTTCTTGTACACTTTTTCAGGCTTTCTTTTATAAGTTGCAAGATACTTTTTAATATTAGAAAGTGGAGTTTTATCCTCTATTTCATTTTGCTATATGTTGAAACAATTGTTAACTATAATTTAGAAAAAAAATTAGAAATTTTAAACATAAATACTTGCAAAGCTCTCAGGACAGATGTGTGCATTTCAATTTGTTGTTTTCTATTTTGAATATTTGTTTCAACAATTTGCTAGACATTAAAGCATTATATTAATTAGATATCATGTAACTAGTTTGTAAAAAGTACTATTAATTATCATACATTCACATCTGGGTGGCTCCAATAAGAAATAAGCTCCTCAAAGTCTTCTTTGCTTATGTAATTGGGACGATTGATCATTCTTTTTGCATTTGTCATATACTATTTGATATGAGTAGCACAACAACACAATAGGATCAAAAACACATATAACGAGCAATAAATCTAGGCATCTCAATGAAAGTACTAATAATATAGAAATTTGATACAAGATAAAACATTGCTCACAAGTTTCTTTTTTATAGCTTCAATAGCTTGCTTACACACTTTTTGAGGCTTTCTTTTATAAGTTGCAAGATAATTTTTTGTGGTAGAGGGTGGAGCTTTACCCTCTCTTTCATTTTGCTATCCATGAAAAAAAATTGTTAATTATAATTTTGAAATAACTTGATATATTATAACTCATTTAAAAACTTACCAACTTAACGTAAATACTTGTAAACTCTAAGGACCAACTGTGTGCACTTCAATTTGTTGTTTTCTATTTCGAATATTTGTTTAAAAATTTTGCTACATATTGAAACATTATATTAATTATATGTCATGAAACTAATTTGTAAAATGTACTAATAATTATCATACCTTCATATTTTGTAGTTCCAACGTAGAATGAGCTCTTTAAAGACTTCTTTGCTTATATAGTTAGGACGATTGACCATTCTTTTTACATCTTTTGTATATTGTTTAAAATGCTTTCGCTTCACTCTACACTTATAACTTCTCCTTATATAAGCAATATATGTGCATAATTTATAAATATATACTCTATACTCCAATATATTATTGCTTAACGGTATCTCAATAAGATTTATGCAGAGCATCCATTAGTGGAATATGGTCCTTTGCACGCAATTTTTAATTTGTTAATTAGGAAGAATTTAATTGATTGAATGGCCTATAGAAATTTGTTTCTATTGAAGGCTTATACTAATTGATACCATAAGTTGCAAACAATTATGAAGGTGATGGTACCCCTTGCCATACAAAAACCTAGGCGAGTTGTAAAGTTATTTAAAACCATGTCAAGTTAATGGTTGGTGGGATTTTCATGATTATGCAAATGACGTAATCAATAACATTGGTACAAAAATGTAGAAAGAAGTACTAAGTAAAAAAAAAAAAGTAAGAACATTTATATTAAAGATTTTCAACTTGATAAAATGAACTTCACCCATTTAGAACCAAAAAATGTAAAACATAAAATATGATCATAACTGATGAAATTATGTTTTTTATCTTCATTAAATTGGCATCAATTAGGCTAAGTATGTCCATTCAAACAACTAATAATACAAATTAGAAGGAAACTGGCAATGAAAGTGAACTGTGATGCACAGTTAACAGTTCCTAAAGCATAGGACTTGAGAATCAATTTACTTTTAGAATACATGGAGTTAATGTTAGATAAGAAATAAACCTTAATATCCTTGACCAGAACAAGTCATGAGAGCTTAAAGTGAACAATAGGTCTATCATTTAAGCCAATTAGAAGAGCATCAAGTTCCCTACGGTTAGCATGTACGACTATGAAGACTTAAGTCCTTATTTTTGGCATATTCTGCAATCTTTTTCAAGTCGTAAGTTATTGTTATTTAATTCCTTTAATTCCCCTATAACCAATGCTTTATTTAAAGGTCAAAGAAATTAGATTAGCTACCTTAAACAAGTTTTAAAGGCCCTTCTAACTCAAAACATATAACCAGTTTACATATCTTGATTGCATAAAGAACTTGTGAAAGAACCCTGATAAATCCGTAGGGCAAGTGATTTATCCAATACAATTATCAAGTGAAGACAATGTATAATCTACAAAGCAGTCTTTAATCAATACAAATCAGGGTTTAATCACATAATTATATCCAAGAGCATAAACATTATATTCTATGAAAAATGACCTTTATGAACAAATAAAACAATACTCTTTGAGTTAAATAGTTAAGCAACAAAAGCATACACAATTAGACTAGTACCACCCATTAGGTACAACAATACAAGCACCAAGGAACAAATATAGTTCCTCAAGTTAAGCATTTAATGGATATTGTACAAGTTTGATAGAACACTGGAATAAAAAATATAACAGCAAAGTAAAGATCTATAAGATCCAAATGGAATCCCCAAATTCCTAATAGTGATTTTTAAAATTGACAAGTAAAGCTCTCGATTTCATCAAAAGCATAATCAAAACTCCAATAATCATATAGATGAGAAAACAAGTTGAAACAAATCCTAGAATCCCAAGCACGACACATATATAAGCAAAGATCATGAAATCAAATCATAAAGAGAAGTGAGAGAAGCCTGGCTAAATTTGAGGGTGTGATGAGCTGGGGGTTATTGGAGATGAAGATTAGCATGCCGCCGGTGGGGCAAAGGGCTGACAATCGACTGTGGTGATGATGTATGGCACTCAAAAAACTATATTTAACTCTATCATTTGTTCCTTATAATTAGTCTTATAATCCGCTTATAAGTCTTATTATATATCACTTTTTTATGCTTAAAATATTGTAAAGGATATAATATATGCACACAATTATTTCTTTATATATATAGATAATATGATATATAATTTAAAATAATAATAGTTTAATTGTTGTTAATTGTGACAAAGTTTGCTTATTCTGGTCTGAATTGGCCGGTAAAGTTGCTCTTTTATGAAATTAAGGTCATATGTTCAAGTTATGGAAATAACTTTTTTGTAAAAATACAAAAGAAAAGTCAAGAAGTCTTATGCATTGAATATGTTAATTTTGACTTTTTTAATTTTTTAAATTGGGTTATATTATTTTTAGAATTTTAAATATTTAATTAAAATTTTTAAAAGAGTAAGTATTAAAATAAAAAATTAAAAAATGGTGCTTCATAGTGTGTTTTCTCTTAAAAAATTTAAAGTATGAAAACTCAAATTCAAAAATTTAAGTGTTAAAGGCTTTTCGAAGAATTTTGTCATCCCCAAAAGCCAAATGATGATTTTGTATGTTGGGGCCTCGGTGCAATCAACGAAAAATTAAGTCTTTAAAGCTTTCATTTTCAAAGAAGAAAGAGACTTGTTTGTCCAAACTGGGTTGGGCCATCGTCACTCAGCCAGCGGCTCTTTGGGTTCGCCTCCTCCGGGCTAAGTATCGGCTGGACACCACCTTTCTTCCCCTCAATCTGGATCGCCGCGGTGCCTCCGCAGTTTGACGGGGCCTCTCTGCTACCTGGCACGTTATTCGCCAAGGCACCCGTTGGTCTCTCGGCAATGGGCGTAGGGTGTTATTCTGGTTGGATAACTGGGTCACTGACTGGGGGCAGCTTCTTTCCATGGCGACTTCCCCCACTCCGGATCATGTTCTGTCGGCGTCTGTCGCCGACTATTTGAATCCTGACGGCACCTGGCGGTGGCAACAGTTTCAGCATTACCTCCCTGCCAATGCTTGTATAGCTATTTCTGCGGTTTTCTTGTCTCCCGAGGCGAATGCGGCCGATGTGCTTCTCTGGGCCCCCACTGCCAATGGGCAGTTCTCCTCTGCCTCTGCTTACGAGTTACTTGACGGCACCCCCACGTATGGCGATCGTTCCCGTTGGGCTCTCCTTTGGAAGTGGCCAGGCCCGCAACGTATTCAGGCCTTTCTCTGGATGTTGATGCAACGCAAACTTCTTACCAATCACCAACGAACGGTCAGACATCTCACTTTGGACAGCTGTTGCCCTTTCTGTGGGGCCGAGGAGACCATCCTGCATGCCCTTCGCGACTGTAACCGAGTGCAATCCTTTTGGCTTACCTTCTCGAGCCCGGTGCTTAGCCCGGGGTTTTTTAGCCACTAGTTGGAGCTCTGGGTTTAGTCTAATCTAGTGCACCCCGCCCAACAGCGGCAGATACCTTGGCCTATTATCTTTGGAGTTGCCTGCTGGTTTCTCTGGCACTGGCGGAATCAAAGTATTTTCGAAGCTGACTTCACGTGGCCTGCCAGGGGGTCTCGGGTGGTTCTTGATTATGCTAAGAGGATAGTTCGTGCCCATTCCATAGAAAACTGTGTTGTTACCGATCAGGGCCTTTCGGCAGGGCATTGGGTGGGCTGGCACAAACCGAGTGCGGGCTGGGTTAAATTGAATACAGATGGGACCACCCAGCTTACGACCAACTATGGCGCTACGGGCGGCCTTATCAGGGACAGTCGCGGGAATTGGTGCGGAGGCTTCCTTCACAATCTTGGGCCCGCCTCGCCGATCGTCGCGGAACTCTGGGGTGTTCATTCCGGTCTCCAGCTGGCCTGGACTCTGGGGTTTCGTCGGGTGATTGTTGAAGTTGACTCCTTGGAGGTGCTCAACATCCTCTCCTCTTCTTTTCTTCCCCTGACTGATTATGCTTTTTTGGTGACAGGTATATTCACGATTTTCTTCACTGAGCATGGGAGGTTAAAGTCCAGCATATGTACCGCGAAGGGAACCAGTGTGCCGATCGTCTGGCTGCCTTAGCGTCGCTCTCCTCCATGGGTCTCTGGCATCTTCAGGTGCCTCCGTCTCTCATCCTGCACTCTCTGCTTCGCGACATGCAAGGCTTTTTGTATCGCAGATCTCTGCGTTAGCTAGGTTGTGTTCGGCCTTTCCTTTGTAATAAAAAAAAGAGACTTAGAAAATTCAAAGATTTAATTATCAAAGAAATAAGAGAACTTTGAAATTTTCGATATTAGTGAGTTTAATTTGATTTAAAGAGATATAATTAATAGTTTTTATTATTTAATTGTCAAAATTTTAAAAATAGATCAAAAATTAATTTTTCATAACATGTAATTTTGTAAAGACTAAAAGATATTAGTTGTTAGTTTTTACTTTTTAGTGTAAAATAGATAAAATTTTAAATATATATAAAATAGATCATAAATATTTTTTAAAAATTCTTAATAAATTTATAATTTCAAATTAAATGATAAATTCAAACTATCTAATATTAACAAAGTTTAATATGTCTCTTGACTATTTCAACCCTCACATCCTGGACTTTATAAAAATTTGCAGTATTGACAAGATGTATTCTTGATATGAGTGGTAACAAGGTCGGTTATGACCATTGTCACCCTGGTCAGAAATTAATTCACCGATGTCCTTATGTCAAAAAAATCTAAAGTGCACGACGATAATCAAAATTAAATTACTTATGATTTTAATAATTTTATAATTAATTTTAGATTTCATTCACTAAACAATATTTTATCACACTTCTATTAAAAAAAAGAAAAAGAAAAGAAGATCATATGTAAAGCAACAAAGTTAATGGAAAAAAAAAAGGCACACAATTTGTAGCGTCACGCATGACATACTGGTCAAATGATATTATTTGTGCCTTTATTGATTGTACCAACGAAAATATCCTAAATAGAACAGGTGCTCCAACCTCTTTTACCACTTTTTTTTTCTTTTAAATTATGAAATTTTGGATATTTAAATAATTTTGAATTCTTATTTATAGGCAATATTAAAATTTAACTTATTTAATACATTCTTTGTACTAAAAATAGAAATCTAATTAAGCGTGTGAAATTTATAAGGGTAAACAAAGTTTAACTTATTTAATGCATTTTCACAGCCCTTCTTCTAGACTAATTCGATCAATAATACCGCTAGAAGCAGCATGCCAAAGTGGACAAAACTCTCAACATTATGATGCTTTAAATTTTGATTAAAATAAAAGGGTAAAAAAGACCCCTGTTTGTTTGTTATGATTAAATTAAACTTTATTAAAGTATTACAAATTTTTGAACGTTCCCACAACAATATAATTTAATTTGAATGTTCTAAAATGTTAAAATTTAATTTGCTATAAGAAACAAACCTTATGGTTATTTTTGTGTCTTTAAAATCTTATTCTTATTTTATTTGGAAAGATGAGTGTAAGTTGGAATGTATTATGTGATTTAATATAGAGAAAACTCAAAACTTAAATAAGTTATAGAGAAAATAAATAATTATGATTTCTCATGTTCGAATTTTTTATTTAAGGATGAAAAATTATTTTCTTTTGTGTTTTAGATGCAGATTATCAGATACGAACACCTACCTTCAATCGAATTAACGATTGGGTTATCTTTTCATGTACAAAATAAGACGGAATTAGTCGACATGGGCTTTGTTCTAGGGCCCAACGATGACAAAAAAAAAATTTAATTTTAGATCTATACGACGCCGTGTCTTATTCAAATTCATGGGTCGGGTACAAACCCGGACTGCCTTCTGAAACTAATTCTCTATGTTTCGTATCACCGGATAGGCTTTCGGAATTTTGAAACCTAAAACCTAAAAATCTGATCTCTGAAACCCTTGAAATTAGAATCTGATAGGAATGGAGATTAATGAAGTGAGGGAATTCATAGGGAAAGAAGTCCCCGATTGGGACAACGACGAGGTGTCGACGGCCCGATTCAAGGCTTTTAGCGGGCAAAGATCCGATTGGGAATCCAAATACCAGTTCTGGAGAGATTTGATTCTTAAGATTGCCCGCCATCTCGGCGTCTTTATCATTCAACCTACTCAGGTTCACTGATTTTTACAAGGAGCTTCCATTTCTTAGCCTTCGCCTTTAGAGTTACTCTGTGACGTCCTTGGCTGACTTTTTTCTTTTTTAACCAAAGGTCAAGAATTTGTGGTTTAATCGAGGAGGGCTGAACCCTTTATGCCTCGATGACGTACTTGTAAGTGTATAATTCTTTATGGGTCTCAAGATGTTAATTTCTTTTTTTAGTTTTGTTTCTTTGTTTTTACCTGTTCAAAGTTTTTCAGTTTTTGATGTTCAGTGAAGGTGATATTGTGCCAATTGGTGATCTCGTGAACCCAAGTACTGGCCGAGTTTCCCAATTTTATAGGAAAGTAAGAAATTGGGTGCTTAGATCAGCTGCAAATCCCGAACTAGTGCTTCAAGATCATTTAATTCTTATGCCGTTGGAGAAGGCATGTACCTTTGGTTTGTCACTGGGAATAGTTTTTTCGATTTAATCTCTATTTGAGAAGTTTTTTGTATTCGGTTGTGATTGATTCTTCTTTTGGTGATGTATAGGAAAAAGCTGCTGAAGTTGTTGAAGTGTTATGTGAAAGTCATTGGACATCTTCATGCGTTATTACTATGAAGAGGTTCCAGGATTTGTGTGGTGGATTGAATGAGGCAACTGCAGTGTTGAGTTATCTTTCTGGAATTGGGACATCTCGATATCTGTCAACTAATAAGAACGAGTTGATAGAGGTGTTGTGCTTTCTTCATAAAGTTTCTTCCAGTTACTGTATTAGTGTCATTTAATTTTGAACATGCGTAATTTGAAACTTCTTATGGATGGTTAAGTTCCTTCTGGCTAACCTAGAAATGACATGTCTGGAGAATGTAGATATTGGAGCTTTTTGTAATTTGGGTTTTGAGATTTGATTTGATGTGGCATTGTGTGATTGTAGAGAATAATTGACCTTACTTGCTTTGTGTTTTTCATTCCGATTAGACTGAGGTTAAGTAGTTGCTTGCAGGGCGTCAAA
This sequence comes from Erythroxylum tenue, assembly GCA_027568955.1. Lineage (NCBI taxonomy): Eukaryota > Viridiplantae > Streptophyta > Magnoliopsida > Malpighiales > Erythroxylaceae > Erythroxylum > Erythroxylum tenue. The sequence goes on along the minus strand of JAOSBM010000009.1, from coordinate 18,974,991 downwards.
GTTTCCCTTTCACCAGCAACCATTTCTAACATCTCAAGTTTAGACCGTGACATGCTTTATTTGATTTGGATAACTGAAAAGCTTCAGCAGCAAATTGATGTGATTGATCAACGTCATGATGTGTAATAAATTGAACTCATAGTTTATTGCTTATACCGTCCTCTTTAAGGTTAATGATACGGATTCTCTTTGCAGCTCGAGGAAAGCAGCATTAGCTTCTCTGAATTCTGGAAACAAGAAGATGGCTCTGAGGCATGCAAGGCAGTTGAAGTTGGCTTCTGAAAGTAGAGAAAAGTGTACCTCTCTTTTAAACAGAGTGGAGGAAGTTCTTAATGCAATTGCAAATGCTGAGTCTACAAAAAAGGTAATTTTTGCATAAAAAATGACTAGAAAGTTAGCTTCAGCCTCAACTTCAAGCCATTTGGGCTCTGCTTCTCACTCCCTTGCCTCCAAAAAGAATAAAAGGGAATATGAGACTAAGAGGAAATGAGGAGAAAATCATCTTGATGTGAAATCAGCTGATCCCTAATGATTAATTTTCTTTTGTAAAGCTAATAAACTATTTCAGATGAAAATTGTATCTTTTTCTTAATTAACTTGATGATTATCTTTTAATACCAGGTATCAGAAGCTATCCAAATTGGAGCTCAAGCAATGAAGCAAAATAAGATCACCATGGAGGAGGTAGAGCTTTGTTTAGGGGAACTAGAGGAGGGTATTGATTCACAGAAGAAAATTGAAAAAACTCTAGGTATGTTGTGGCTCGCCATTTCTGATGGTTCTGCAGCTTAGAAAATGTTACATAATAAATGCTTTGTTAAGTTGCAAGGCATTTAGTTGGCTTTTTGTTTGATTTTTGTCCATGAAAACACAGAATCAACACCAGCATACATTGATATTGAGGACGCGGATGTTGAAGTGGAGTTCAACAAATTGCAGTTTGAACTACAAGATGAAAACTCACATCTCCCAACTTCAAAAGGTATTGATAGTATCCCTGGAGGAACAGACGCAATCGAACCCTCTGACCCATTAAGTGATGCTTTCTCAAACCTCAAGCTTCAGGATGATACAGACATGAAACCTGCTGACAAAGATTCTGGGATGTCAAGAGGAACCAGTGACTCGAAACAAGTTGTGTTTGAAGCGGCATAAGTGAAAATGTTCCTGTTACCAAAGCATTTTATTTTGAGAATTTGCAACGATGATGTGAAGTAATCATAAGATCATGTCGTGTATGTTTGTATATAATTCTAATGCAGTTCAATGCCCATTTTCGTGTAAACCCTTTTGGTGTGATTGTGAAACAATTGTTGTGCTCTCCTTGTAACTTTGCATTTGCCATGAAGCAACTCTTATGAACAAGTGAACCCAATGTACGCCCCAAATTTATCATCTAAACGTGCTTTTGGTCTTGCATCCTTTAAAGACTATTTCATGTTTTATTTCCTTTAATCTTCAGTTTCCAAGTGATAAAAATATAATGACCTGAAAGGAGCTTTTCAAACGTACCGTATGAAAACTGGCCCTTTTTGCCATTCAGGTTAGTAGCCAAAACCTAAGAGCTTCAAGCGTCTTCTTTAATTCTCTGGCATTGCCAATTTGTTATGGCAGAGCACAGAAACTTATGTTGTCACTAGCCAACCACATTGTTTTCTCGTTCAACCACAGAAAGACAAAAGATGGAGGATAGCAGGTCTTGTTTCCTAACAAAGAATGGCATGAATAAGCCCAGTTCTGCGATTATAGCGGTCCCTGTCGGTTTGTAGTCATGCAGGCTTGCTCTCCTTCAGACTGAGGTTGTTATTTTAAATTCAGGCCAATACGATGCCATTGGGACATGGTGGTCCTATATTTTTAGACTTGGGACCAGAATACAATTATGTTCTTGGAAGTACACGTCTTGGTTGGTGCAGAATTCGCGATATGAGTGGACTGTGCAGAACTGGTTGGCAGATAAACTCCAAGAACTTAGGATAATTGCTTAAAGAGAGTTTAAAGATAATAAAACTTTCTGATTGATGAAGGCATAGGATCCGTAACTGCACGGCTCGCCGACACCGGCAGTAACTAGAAAACTTCTTTAGAGATTTATTTAACATGTGACATAAGAAGGAAAGGAAGATAGAAATCTTTGAGCCTTACAAACACTAGAACTGAGTAGCTCCAGTATTGGTTTATAGTAAAACTATCACGACCACCTGCGAGAGACAAGGACGCAACTTCCAAGTTCCGATGTCACTTAAAGGAACGTGTCAGGATTGGAGTATTATAATTTATCGTTCGAGATTCGTAATGAAAGACATGCAAATGCTACATGTTACGATTTCCATTCGGGGATCACATTACACTACATAGTTTTTCTAGTATATTGGGAATGTAATTGACTAACATTCAAATAATCTTCGCCTACCAAACTTCACCTTACCATACCATGAAAAAAAGGAATAAACAGTTAAGTAGTAGCATTTTTGTTAAAAATCAAAAGCTAACTGTCAAACTGCAAGATGCATACACCATGAAGGAAATCTTGTCAGATATGTCAGAGATTTCCTTTTTCTTGCGTTTCAAAAAGTGTAAAACTGTGCAACAGGGCAGCGAAAATGGCAAGGAGACGGATTTATGGAAGACTTGGCTTCTATCACATGCAACTAAGTTCTTGGCTAACATGAGTCGATCTGGTAGCTTCGATGTATTGACATAGCTTATATTCAATTGTTATCTACGCATGCGGTCATTCTTCAATCTTGACGGATCCCGCCTAGTCCCTGAAGATGTGAATTAGGTAAAAAGTTGGTAAGGCGATTAAAAAGCGAGAAATTGGAAGAAGACAATGGCTTAACCACTCTAGCTTCTTGTGCATCTTCTGTTAGGACCTACAGGCTACAGCGAAAAACAATTTCTTCTACTCGCATTTTTTTTTGTGAAAGAAGAATGCTTCCTAACTGCTTGCTTTATAGAGTTTATGTTCGAGTTGGAAGTAATTTATCGTCATTCCAACAGTATAATGAAGACATAGAGGTTTTTTTTTGACGAACTAAGGATGCAAAAACCTGATGTAATGCTTGGATCATCGGATCTAAGGCATAATTGTTGTTTGTTATCCCTGAGCTGCCAATCTGGAGTGAACCATTTGAATTCAACGATGGACCAGAAGCTACTCCAGAAATTCCAGGCAGTGGAAACGAGTGAGTGGAAACGCCTCCAATCAAAGGAATGAATGGTGGCCGTGGCACTGGAATTGGTAACGTTTGACCAGAGAGCCCCATGTGCATAGGTAAAGTTGAGAATGGTGTTAGGCTGCAGCCAGGGCCCATGTGCATTCTCATACTTATCTCCGACATTTGAGCCAAAATTTGTGCCTGTAGATTTTGCACTCCCGAGGGAAACATCACCGGAGGCATGAAAAGTCTGTTCCCCATTGACAACATCTGCCAAAAAGTACCACAGTTAGCTTATGAATCTGGCTGTGGTTGAATGTATATTGGGACTCAAGGAGATATAGATATATACCTGTACTTGAAGTTGAAGGGTCTTCATATACTCAATAGCTTCATCAAGAACTGAAGCTTTGTCCACCTTAAAACAACATATACTACGGGTAAGCTACACCATGAAATGTAGAAAAACTAATTCTATGCTTTAAATTAACCATAGTTTCAGGTTCTTCAATACTAGCTCAGTTATCTAGAGAGTGCTAACCTTACTGGAACTGGGTATGAGATCTTTCAGTGCGCGTATCTTCTTGTTGATCTTATTCCTTCTCCTCTGTTTCCATGTTAAAGCAAACGTAGCTAAGTTGAAAGTTCTTTTCTTGTTTGATATATCGATCATTGACAGCTAGGATCACTCACCCTTTCAGATGGAGTATGGATCTCTGTTCGTTTTCTCTTAGTACTTCTACCTCCGTTAGCTTCTGTTTTTCTCTCAGTGCCCTCTTTCTCTTCCTGATCATTCTTAGCAGATTAGATTTTCTCAAAATCACACAAAACGAAATCCAACTCTGTGAAAGCAGGAAAAAAGTTAGAGCTTTGCATACTTCAGTTGGATACGCAGTTCCCTCGTTGTCTTCAAATGTTCGTTTCAGAAAATATGTGGAATCATTTGAAGCACCACGTGAGCACATTGACGTAGTTGCCGCAAGATGATCTCTAGATTTCGCTGAATCAGGCTTTATTTGGACTTTCTCAACTTCTGTGTTTGATTCTGGAACAAAAACAGCATCAAGACACTGTTTTCTGGTAACTACGTCTTGAGGGACAACAGCTTCAGATTGTTCATCAGGTGGTAACTCCACTGGAGGATTAGACATCGACTTGACGATGTCCATCTCATTTTTAGTTGTTTCCAATTCAACCCTTGACAGGTTTGGACGGTCTGTTGATCTTATTGCCGCTTCACTACGCTTATCATCAGAGTTCAACAAAACAGGAGGTCTCAAGGAGGAAAAATTCTGTAAACCGTAGTGCTTATCAAGTCTAGATGAATCCCACTGGTGCAACTTTGAGTTGGACAAATTACCACTTGTTTTCATTTTATTTTGGCTCAGTATTGGTGAATTTTGTGGTTGCTCCAGTAAAGTTTGGTGTTGCTGACGACTCCAAGCAGCGGAAACCTCAGGAACTTCTGCTACAAAATCAGGTGTATTCCCAGGTTGGGGTATTGAGGTCTTATGGACAGGAACAAGACATGGTTGGGTGTTATGATCATCAAAGGGACTAATCCTCGTGTTCTCCAGAAATATGTCGAAATTGGTATGAGGCCACCTTCGATAAATGTCAATAAACTGATCTTTTTGCGAAGCATACTTCGTTGGTTCCCCATGAGCTGGAGAAAACTCATCTCCAACGACGGAATCTACATGCAAGGCTCTTGGCCCCTTTGGAGGATGATTGTCTGTATTTTCTTTATTATGTTGAGCTTTATGAGCGTGTGAAGAGTAACTCACGCACGGACCACTAGTCGATCTTCCACGAACTAGAATTTGACCATGTTCATACACCAACTCCATAAAATCATCACGAGCCCTGCATCGGAAATGCCATCAGAAACTTTGGATATAGAAAGAGAGGAAAATACTAAACTGGGCATGTAACAATTTTCAAGAACAGTCGAAGGACTCTAAATTAGCCAACCTAGTAGCCATCGTAAACTGAGTTGAATCAAGCTACTCTTCTTTCTTCCTTCCTACTCTGGATTGAAAGCATTCTTGAGATACGTACTATGAAGGAAACATCAGCCACATCTGACAAGATAACGGCCAGAACCCCTCTGGAGTCTGGATGAGATTGAACAACCGCAAAAATAAACCCTATGAAGGTCTGTTTATAAGGACGAAATGGCATACATGTTACGTTCTCGTCCACTCAAAACCATGGAAGCCAGCAAGTGGAGATTGACAATAAGAACGTCCGAAAATGCAGTCCTAAATCAATCCGATGCAGCGATTATATCGAGATAGATTCCACGGTGGAAAAGTGAGATTCTAGAATACAATTCACAAACTTGTGTACTAAATTTTAGCACGTCTAAACCAAAAAACGTGATTAATGGTATGGAGGTTAGGCGTCCACGACTCAGAAGAGGCTGGACCTACTTGCTGTTGAGCGAAAGAAGTACGTAATAATTAGGATGCCCACGAGACCAGAGACAATGGTCATGTAACTATCAGGCCATGACTCCCATAATATCTCTGCATCTTCTCTTGCTCTTTGCCAGCTTTTCATCATTCAAGCTATAACTTATGGTTATCAGCTTAATTGTATCTTATCTAATTGATTTTCCATCACTCATTTCCATCAGAAACAATTGTAGTTAAGAAAAGATCAAACTTTTATTGCTTTCTAATCTCAAAGGCTTAAATTCAGGTGTACGTTGGTTTTCCCAATTTTATCTCCTTTATATTATAGTATACGAAAATGACCCACAAAATCCAGGTGGACTGAGGACACACGTATGAACTTAACATCCAGTTCAAGTGGGACAATCCGCCTCTGCACTTGCACGTTCCGGGAGTATGAAACATCACATCAGGTTCTCAAGTTTGACAAAGCCAAGTGTGTATCAAAAGCTTGTACTTCACGTGCACCCTCGTGATGTTTCACGTGCCTCTACGTCTTCCTGTCTGTACCTTTTGCTTTTCCCTGATCCAAGTACTGGGCTGGGCGACGAAGCAAGATCACAGCCAAGAAAAGTTTATGCAATGGATAAGAATTGATTACCAATGAAAACACAGTCTCCCGACTGAGTGATCTTGCAGGTCCCCACTCTTCAAGAATTAATTGCTACATATTGCACGCAACAAACAATGGATTTTCTGCTTTGCTATTATTCATGTGGTAATTATCCGCGTCAACTAGAGTAGTTGGTATCAAGGAATTAGTGGCGACCCATGATATCTTGTCCTCAGCGACAAAATCATTAAGAAGCTAAACTCATATTCTTGTACTATTGCACACTTTAATTGCAAGTGGAGATAATACCATCATATTATGCAAGGCTAATAATTCCTGTTTAGATACAGATAAAGCCAAGTGGATAGAACAGATAAGGGGAAAAAGAGAGACAAGATCCTTTGTCCAGTTTTATGGTGTCTTATTGTGTCCAGTGAATCTCAGCCATTTATTTATGCGGGTTCCGCATGGGTCCTACATAAATAAACGTGGGGCCCGCATAAATGAATGGCTGAGATTTACTGGACACAATAAGACACCATAAAACTGAACAGAAGATCTGGACTCGGAAAAAGAATAGTAGTTATCATTTATCAACAGAAGAATTTATGATAAAAAGGCTGAAATTGACGGGAAAGCTCAACTGCCGAAGCATTGTCAAGCTCGTTAATAAAAACATTCCCACCGAAGTTTGAGTTTGTGAAGTGAAATTCAGCCATTCAAGTTTGGAATCCACTTTTTTGTTATTCAACGTGGTTATTGGACAAGTTACATATTTGAGTATCGAAGTGATCCTCTCCTTGTTCGTTGTAAACATGATTACAAAAGACAAAATACTTCAACAAAAAGAGCTTTAGGCAATGTTATGTTTGCAACTAAAAATTAATATAAAGCAACAGTTTTTAAAGTGTCGCTTTGACTAATATTAAAAGGCAACTGTGATAATAATTTGTTGCTATATATATAAAAAAGACAACAAAAGTAAAATAATGTTACAATAAAGTCTTATATTTGCAACATTTAGAATTGTTATTATAGTTTCAGTCACCTATTTATTAAATGATATTTACTAATGTATATTTTTAACATATAAAATTTTTCTATTTGTTAACATCTAGCATAAATTAAATTACCTTCTAATCGGCTTTAAACTTTATTTATTGCTTAAACGATGTTATTTTATTTGAAATGACATCATTTTATATAAAAATTTAGGTTTTGAGTCGAATAACTCAAGCCCATGTGTGATTTGAATTTTAGTTTGAAAGTTTAAACTCAAACTAAATTTTGGTTAATTCCAATTACACGAATCGTTAAGTCAGACCAGTTTGAACTATACTAATTTTGTTATCTTTAAAGAAATATTATTATTTGAAATAATATTTATCCTAAATAACATTTTTGGGACAAAAGCAAATATTATGTGTGTTGTGTACTCTACCCACTATAACCTATAAACTAGAGGCAATAATTTGTAACAGTTTTTTTTAATTAACAATAGATTGACCACAAAACAACAACGTTTTATAGAAGGGGTAAGAACATTCCCAGGCAGCAAGAAACGACAACAATCCAAGGTAAAGACGATCACGAATTCGACATTTTGTTTTTATAGAAGGGGTAAGAACATCCTCCAACTGATGATCGCTTCTTCGTATCTGATCCAATTGGGGTTGGGCGTTTTCTGAAAATTTGTTTAATTCTCTCTCACTTCGCAGTACTTTTTCTTCTTCAATTGGCTCCTCGTTCTCTACCTTCGATTGCTCTCCTGGGATGGCTTGGACTATTGTTAATCTCTCTCACTTCACTGTGCGTTTTCTTCTTCGATTCTCCATAACATGCTACTTGGGTGCAGTCTGGTGAGCTTCCATCTTGGTTCCATTTGTCTAAAGAATTAAGAGACTTGGCAAAAGAAAGATGAAATCTTTACGTCTTTTTGACATCTGGGTTGCTTTTTGATGATATAAATTTTACTGCATTTGTTCATTGATAGTGGTTTGGGCCGGGACCCTCACCGGTTAGGTATTGTCCCCTCTGGTGCTCAGTCGTTTTGTATGGCTGTGCCACATCTCGA
>JAOSBM010000009.1:18936271-18961037 GCA_027568955.1 Erythroxylum tenue | reverse complement strand
TTAAAAGTTATGGCATTCGCGCCAAGAGAGGTCAAAATGGATTTTGGGTATGAACTTAGTTCATTATTCAGGGCATAATTCTCTCATCTGACCTCCAATTGAGGTGATACTTGGACCAATAGTTTCCTAAGACATATATCTTATTTTTCCCTATACTTGGGTGACATTTGGAGTTAAATTGAGGAAGTTTGCACTAAAGCAAGTAAGAGGTCGATAGAGAGAGCTTGAGCGGGTCATGATGACCCCTCAGGGTCTCAGTTCAAGGTGCTATGTCTCAATACGTTGGGCTCCGGAATCGGGGTCCGACAAGAAGAGTGTCAAAAGATGATTGAAGAAGAAGAGGAGAAGGAAGTCTTTGTCTAGGAGGAGAAAGTTGAAGAACGGACAAAAGTTTGAGGATGAACAAAAGGAGGAGCCAAATGAGGAAACTGTTGATGAATCATTGGTAGTCACCTTGAGCACGGATGGTTCCCAATTCCCACAAGACAAAATGTTTGACTCAACTAAAGATTCAAGGAGTTTTTTTATTCCTTATTTTATTAACAGTTTGTTATTGAAAAGGGCATTAATGAAGTCAATTAGATTTATTAATTTTATATATTATATCCTCATTATTATCTTATAACATGTGGCTTTTTCATATGTAACGAAACCAATATATGGAGAAAGAGGTGGAAGCAAGCTACTAATTATATACCTAGATTAATGGAAAATATGAAGGTTTCGTAAAGCTAATGACGTTAAACAAGCGGTACTTAGGAGGTGACCCACGAATTAGGATGGGTTTCCTTTTTATTTCATTTTGCTTCCACTTTTTGGGTTAGCATATGACTTTATTTCATATTATTTTATCATATTTTATTTCCATATTTCTGTATTTTTTTCTTTTATTCATTTATCCCTTGTTGTTTATATTTTTGCAAGGATAGATGTATCTAATATCGGATGGATCCTTCATCAAATTCATAACTTTGCTTACATTCTTATTCAGGGCAGTACCAGTTCAAACCCTTCTCAATCTTTGTTCTTATTATATTTTATGTTCTTACATTATGTATATTGGGGATAATGTACAGTTTTATACATAGGGAAGGGATTTCTTGAGTTTATTATAATCATTTTTATTAAACCTTATTAATTGATATCCTAAATTAGTTAAAATCTATCCCAAATACTTCAGATCATTATTGATTATTGAATTGAATTAGTATACAAAAGGATGAAAGTTAGAATAAACTTGCTTTTATATGTTATATTTTTAGTAATCATTGAGATAGTTAATTTGAAAGAAAATTGCAAATTATTTACCCACATAAGATCTGTTTTATGAGTTTTTGTGCCTAAGAGCAAATACATCATTACTTTAAGCTCTTTTATTCTTTCATGTGTGTTATCATGCATAGTTAAATAATTCTAGAACTTGCTTTTATTATTCATATTGAGACCACATTTGTTAAATTAGAAGTATTGACATGTTAAAGGTGTTTATATCAAACCTTTGTTTAGCCTATTTTCTTGATAACTAACCCGCCATACTGTATCCCTTAGGAGTAACCAAATTTGAGACATAGTCTTTTTCATTAATTATAACCCCATTATTAGCCTTTACCTTATTTTTCTTAAATTCTTTTTATTGCTTTGAACCTTGAATATTATTTACATTTACTTTTTTACTTAAAACTCAAATTTTGAAAAGGTCCAACATTTTTTTAATTATTGATACGTAATTTTATTGATTGAAAAGAAAGTGATGAGAGCATGTGATAAACAAAAGTGTTAAAGTTATGGCATCAATGGATTTAAAATGTGAAGGACCTATATATTGTGAAGAAATAAGTTTCTTCTAATTTTGTCTTATAAATTCCTTCAATTTTATCACCCTTTTTATTATCCTTATCATACCTTGACTAAAGCCTATTAAAAACTTGTAACAAGATCTTTTGAATTTTGTTTTTAGTTTATTTATAAGTGGTAGAGATATGATTTTATTGCAAGCTTACAGTAAGAATTCTTGTATACATTGATTTGAGAGTTTTTACATTTTTCACCCTTGACACTTTGAGTGCATTGAGTGAATTCTTGGTAAGGGTGTGTAAAGATTTATGATTTTGAGTTCAAAAAGATTATTGATATTACTATTATTGATATTCACTTATGAAGGTTAGTTCTAGGATAACTCGAATCTCATTGTATGTTAATTCGATTTGACATGATGATTTAAAGTGTGGATGAACAGGTTGAGGATAATAAAGGATGGATATTTGTAAGATTAATGATTTAGATTATGATTTACTTAAGGACAAGAAAAGGCTTAAGTGAGAGGATGTTTGATAAATGCTTATTTGACTATAATTATATACCCATATTTAATATGTTTTGTTTGTTATTTAAGAGTTTTATAGTGTTTTTGGTAGTAATTCACTTCAAATGTATTTGTAGGTGATAATTGCCTTCATGAACTAAAAGGAGAAAAATTTAGATAAAATCTTGGCATGGAACCAAGATTTAAACCAAGCGAGGACCTACACGACCATGTATAGTGACTGTGTAAGTCTCTATAAATATGTGGAGATTTGAAGAATATTTTTTCTGGTCATGTTAAGTTACACACCAATGTATATTGACATACATGACCATATAAGTCTCTATGCTCGTGTAAAATCATGAATTAAGATTTTTTGAAGGTACACAACCTCCTTTTATAGTAAAAGCTAGGGTTTCTAAGATATACACAGTCACCTACACAATGGTGTACGTTGACCATGTATATCCTAGAAACCCTGGTTTTTACTATAAAAGGACGTGATCGAAGAAAAATAAGATGAGACAATCTTTTTTTTAGTCTTAAGAAACATAAAAAAAGAGATAGTTATGATCAAAGGATAAGGAAAATATGATAAATACATCACAAGATTCGATAGAGAGTTCCATCCAATCTAAATCGAAAAAAGATTTGTTAAAGAAAAAAAGGAGATTTAGAATATGAGTTTTTGTTTTCTATTTGTTCTTTTGAAATTTTGTCTTTGGTTTTGTTTTCTATGAGTCTAATTTGTTTAGTTCCTAGATGTGATGTTGGGCTCGTGTTTTGCGTACCGAGTTGGACTCAAGCCCAATCCATCGGGGCGAGTTGGGGCCCCGCATACTTCAAGTTTGCACGCGACCACAACCTTAATCAGTATTGTCCTCTTTGGTCACAGGTTGAATCCACGACTCGAATCCATGACCTCAAGGTTTTGTTGCACTTAAGTGCACGCCTCTCATCATTGAGCTCAATGTAATTTTCTTCTATCTTTTTGTGTATTCATTTACTTATTTTTTATTTTTTATTCTTTACCTTGTTTTTTATTTATTTATTTTATATTTTTATTTATCCATATTTATTTATTTTATTATTAACATCTTTTATGTCTATTGTATTTTTATTTTTATTTTTATTTTTAATCATTATTACTTTATTATTTTAATATGTATATGTATATATGTATGTATGTGTGTGTGTATATATGTGTGTGTGTGTGTGTGTGTGTGTGTGTGTGTGTGTATAATATTGATATATATATATTGTATGCACACTACTAGACCTCTCATATTAACAGGACTTTATTTGGTTTTTATTATTGTTGTTGTACAATGTAATCACAATAGTAATTAAAGAAAGTAGGAAAAGAGAGAGAAAATCGGTTTATAATGGTTCAATCATATTATTCTTCGCTTATGTCCACTCTTCATGCTCTATTCGGAAGTTTCTTTCTTTAATGGGTTAGGAAGAACCTTTTAGGACATTTATTTCTCACTCAACTAATCTCACAAATACTTAAATACAAGTTAAGAATTCTCATTCTTAATCAAATAATATAGTAGAGGCTCATATTATGCTCACACATATATAAGTGCAATAAAACTCTTTTAATAGTCTCCTTAGACCTCTAGCACCTATATAACTTATTTACAGTCTATTTATACTCATAGCAAATAAATATGCTTGTTAGAGCTAGACACTAGTTGTTATAATAGCTAGTAATAATGACATCAGTTAACCTAAGACTTAATTTGATTGAAAGATGAATATTATACTATAAGAAAATTATAGATTATCAATAAAAAATTCCCTACGAAAAAATATTGTAGTAAATTAGCGACGAAAATTACCTCCCGTCAGTAAAATTGTCAGAAAAATGTATTTTGCAATAAAAAATCTATCATTAAAATAGAAGACAAATGGTTCCCAATAAAAATAGGTGCCAATGGTTCCCAGTAAAAATTGCGTATGAAATTTACCGACGGAAAAAAAAAGTTTTGTAAAGAAATTGCCTACATAAACATCACTTCGTAAGTAATTTACCTACAAAAACATGTTTCTAGAAGGAATTTTCGAATAGAAATAAAGTTCCGTAGGTAAATTACTATGGAGTAATGTTTCCGCAGATAATTTCTCTATGGAAACACCATTCCATTGGGTATTTACCTACAGAAATCCCATTCCGTAGGGAATTTCTCTACGGAATGGTGTTTTCGTCGGAAATGTTCAAACATCGGTATTGTGCTTTAAATTGGAAGGAAAACACGTTTTCCTTCCAATTTAAAGCACAATACAGAACCCCCTCCCCTTTCATTTTCCTTCCAATTTAAAGCACAATACAGAACCCCCCCTCGTCTTTCGTTATCGTCTTCTTCATTTGGTTTTGTTCATCTGTTGTCATTTTCTTCTTCCATCAACGTTGTTCGTCATCTTCCTTTATTCTTCCACTAACTACTGATAATGTCTTCGGTTTACCATCTTGAGGTTGGTCGTCCATGCTCTACTCTTGGGTTTATTTTTCTACTTCAATGTTTTTGTTAAATGGGTTTATGTTCGTTGGTTTTGTTACTGTGGATTGAGTTATGAGGGTTTATTTCAGTTAATGGGTCATTGTTTGTTGTTCTATGTTAATGTTGGTGACTAATGGAAAAAAGACAGCAGTTTTGAAATAAATTAGGGATGAATTTGTGAAGCGTACCAAGTGTTCAGTGAAAATTCTTTAAGAGGTCTCTCATATCATTATACGTTGCCTTCTTCCTTAGGTGATAAACCATCTTTAGAAAAAAATACTTATAAGCTTCCTAAAGAAATAGTAATTTATACACATTTTTTTTAACTTATTTGACTTTGCTGTTTCGTTTATATATATATATAATAGAATCAATAGCAAGATTGAAACCTTACTAAGAATGTTAAATCAAGTAATTGAGACTAACCTTTTGAATATAAAGAACCAAGAACCAAACATACAAAGGTTAGAACTCTACAAAGTAAAATCTTTTATGTTTTGGGTTTATTTAGTAAAGTGTAAAGGATAAGAACCATCCCTTAATTTGGATTAAACTAAATAAATATCATAAATCTCTACATGTTGTTAATGAAGTTTGTTCCCCTTTATATATGATTACATATGATTCATCCTTAAGTTGAAAAACTAACAATTATTACTATTTTAACTAGGAACTCTAAAATACTAATACTACTTTAATTGGACCCTTAATATACTACTTTGATCAAAACTGTAGGTAGTCATTAGGTTTGCATTAATGACCTTTGATTTCCTTATTGTAATGCTTATGAGCATATACATTGCATAATCATTTACATTTAAAGCGTAATGAATAAGAATTTTATTTTAGCTTTAAAGGAAATCAATTGATCTTTAACCTAACATTAAGAAACTTTTGAAATGGTTATGATCAAGTTTTTGACTAGAAGGTTATAGTATAATCCTTGAAAAGACTTCAAATTTGAAGATTTTTATGCGTTATTTTAGGAAATTGAGTAGACAAAGATTTGATATCAAGTAAATAATGACTTTAAAAATTTATTGAATTAGTGTATTATTGGTTTGGGACATTGATTGTACATTTGACTAATCAATGTGTTGGTTGGTAGAACATCAATTATCTAAACAATTTAGATCAACTAACTGATGATGTTCTTAAAACTTGATTGAATGAGAGCCTAATAGTATAGGTGTTTGGCTAGTTAATACTCAAACTGAAAATGGATTGATTAGTTTTTTGGTGAGTATCTATTAGTTGAACATTCCAGAAACTAGTTGTCATAACAACTAGTTTAAAAGAGTAACGAATATTTGAGTTTTTGGGTTCATATAGGCCATAATTGAATTATGGAAGAACATTTGGTGTTTTAGGGAGATGCTAAGAACCTTGAGATGGTAGGGAGGACACTTAAGCGCATGTTTGTAATACATAAAATATAGTAAGCTCTAGTTTGTTGGTATAAGCAAAAAAAGGAGATTTTGAGTTATATTTGGTTATACTTATATAGCAATTAAGGAGAATTGTTAGGAAAAATAATGTTTGGGCTCCTTTTGATTTAAACAACATTTGTATAGATTTTCTCTTTATTTGTGTCAAAGTAAGACAATTTGGATTTCTCTTTACCAGTGCCAAAGAAGATATTTATGGAAGATTTCTCTTACCTATTGAAACAAGAAGAAAGTGAATTCTTAATGGAGCTTAAGGAGTGGTCATAGGCTAATGATTGTTTAATCTAGTTATAATAAAATTTTTATTATAATTTTATTATTATCCCATATGAATTTTTCATATTCATAGATTAGTATTGACAATTCATTCATTAAGTTTTAAAAAAGGTCTAAAATTTGTGCACATATAATTTACTTAATTCTCTTGTATGTTATCTGGGGACTAACATTTCTATTGAATTTTCTTTTCTTCTTCAATAACTTCTTAAACTTCCTAGTGATGAAGATAATATCCTTCCCATCACTTGATTATTCCTTATGAGCTTTAAATTCCAAGTTTTTCATCTTTATAGCCAACTCCTCCTATTATGTCTCCTTTAGGCAAATTTTATAGATGAAGAGAGATTTAATAAACTCCTTTAATGTAAGACATTCAAATGCTTGTCTTCTTAAATAATCTCAACTTAGTTTCTAAACTTTATATAGAGACCTAAGTAATTTTCTTATCATATGAATATCAATATAAGATTTAGGCCTACTTAGATTATGCCTTCGACATATTAATTAAGTTGTTTAGGACCTAACTAAGTGGATTCCAACCTAAGACAAGCCCACTTAACTATCTGGAGTTCAATTTGATAAATCATAATAGTTTTTCCTCTCTTTCAATAATGACAATATGATTTTATTTTATTCATACAACAAATGTTTTATTGATTGGTTGGAGTGAAGCTATTTTCTATTTGGTTGGATTATGTTGGTTGCTGTTAGGGACATATTACAGCTTCTGTCCTGGGCATTTTTTGTTTTAGGGGTATTAGTTTGCCAATTCAGAAAATTTATTTTTGCAATTTGGGATGTATGTTGTTTTAGGGAGATTATAGGAGTGCAAATTTTGTGGTTAATCTAGGTTCAAACCTAGAAAGTGTATTATGAAGTATAAATTAGTACCTTGAAAGCAGATGTATTATTTACTGCCAACTTTGAACTTCAAAGACTATATGCCTCTGATGTTACTGCATTTCAATAACATGAACATGAAGATGGAATAATGAGCCATCCATTGAATGCACTCACATGGAAACATTTCAATAACACCTATTCTAAGTTTGCAACCAAAAGCTGAAATGTTAGGTTGGAATTATCGACAGATGAATTCCAACCTTTTGGTCAATCTGGCTAACAATATTCATCATGGTCAATCATAATTACTCCTTATAATTTTCCATTCCAACCTTTTGGTCAATCTACCTAACAATATTCATCATGGACAATCATAATTACTCCTTATAATTTGTCTCCATAGATTTGTATAAATGAGGCTTATATGTTCTTGACAGTGATTGTGCCGGAGCCTACAAATCTAAAGCATAAAATTGATATATTCTTACAACCATTGATATCTGAATTACATCATCTTCAGGAATTTGTTGTGGAGACATATGATATGTCTCTTAAATATTTTTTTTTGTTGAGGGCAACTTTGATGTGGACTATTAATGATTTCCGTGCATATGCTATATTGTCTAGATAGAGCACAGTAGGGAAATTGGCATGCCCTTATTGTGGCAATGATTCTAATGCATTTTATCTTCCTAACAGGGGACAAAATATATTGGTTTGACAACTACAGGAAATTTCTTCCACCAAATCATTCATTTAAACGCAATAAACAAAATTTCATTAAGAATAGGATGGTATAAACAACTCCTCCCCTTATAAAGCTAGTGAAGAGATATTGCAGGAGATTGATGAATTAAGGTTGTTGAAAGTTATAGAAATTGAAGCTGAAGAAGTTAATAGAAGCATTAGTCAAAAATTTGGTTAGAGAAAATGAAATATTTGGCATTTGCCATATTGGGAAACTAATTTGATATGTCATAATCTAGATGTGATGCATATTGAAAAAAATATTTTTGACAATTTGTTCAACACCATAATGAACATTAAAGGGAGGACAAAGGACAACCAAAAATCACGAGCTGATTTGAAACTTTTTTATAAAAGGAATAAGTTAGATAAAGATCTTTGCACAGGTAAATATCTAAAAGGATGTTAAACTTTGGACAAAAAACAAAAGGAAATTTTGTGTAAATGGTTGAAAAATCTAAAGTTTCTCGATGGTTATGTTTCAAACTTGACAAGGTATGTGGACATGAGGAACTAAAAATCACTTGGGATGAAAAGTCATGAATATCATGTGTTTATGCAAGGGCTAATTCCAATTGCATTTCAGGAGTTGCTAATGAATAAGGTTTGGGAAGCTATAACAGAATTAAATTTGTTTTTCAAAAGCTTAACATCATCTTTAAGAAAATGAGAAAGGGAAATTTCAATTATCTTGTGCAAATTAGAAGTGATTTTCCCTCCAAGCTTCTTTGATTGTATGGAGCATATAACTGTACATTTAGCATACCAGGCTAAACTTGCTGGTCCAATTCATTATCGATGGATGTATCCATTTGTGAGGTAGTTATAGTTAATATTTAAAAACTTATAGCATGTTTTAATCACAGAATTGTAATAACCCTATTTGAAATGTAGGTATTTGCATCACTTAAAGAAAAATGTTAAAAACAAGGCTAGAGTTTAAGGTTCGATATGTAATGCTTAATTAGTAAAGGAAGCAAGTACATTTTATTGCATTATTTTAAGTCGCATGTGTATAAAAGAGAAAGAAAAGTTTTTCGTAATGACGATGGGGGTGAAACGAATGATGTTGATGGTAACTTATCCATTTTCGCATATCTTGGATGAACATATAGATGCTCAATGAGAAGAATGTTAACGAAAGAAGAAATAGAGTTTGCACATGATTACATTTTATTGAATTGCTAAGAGGTTTAACCTTTCGTGTAGTAAGTTTATATTAATTTTGAAATTGATTATTTGGGTTTTCAAGGTTAGTGGTGTTCATAACTAAAATACATAATAATTTTTTTATATTACACAAGGAATAATTACGAGAGTTAATGCCTGAAAAACATAGGATAATATTAATAAAGAAGTTAAAAGATGCTTTCTTCAATGGTTCAACAAATATGTAAGTTTTCACTTGCAATAATTGAAATGGTTCAATTATCATATCAAAGTGTTTAAATGACATTATACTATTTAACATGATTTTTTTATGTAGGCCTCAGAAAATCCAATAGATAACAAGTTCATATATGATCTTGCGAAAGGACCTTTGTGAACTGTTAAATCGCATCGGATGTATTTTGTTAATGGACACAAATTTGATACAGAATATCATGGTCATAGCATTAAAATAGTAAATAGTGGGGGTGAGGTTTGTATATAGGGAGAATTGATGGATTACTATGGTAAAATTATTGAGATACTTGAAATTGAGTACCCCGCATTGCTAATAAAATGGAGTGTGATATTTAAGTGTGAATGGTTTGATCCAAGTCCTAATGTTAGAACAAAAGTGCATTGCCGATATAATCTAGTTGAAATCAACTAGCAAAGAAGATTTAGATAATTTGAACCTTTAATGTTAGTGATGCAAGTGACCCAGGTTTATTTGTCCCTTTTCCTAGCTTAAGATGAGATAAGTTAGATTGGTTAGTTGTTTGCAAATAAAACCTAAAGGTATTTTTGAATTACATGGAAAAGGAGAAAATAAGAGAATTGACAATGAAACGTTTCAGGAAGATGTTCATGAAATAAATGCATGTGTAACATATGACGAGAATGAACCTTTGGGCAACACCTAAGGCAATCTCCATTTCAGAGTACAAATCTGTAAATAAACGGGGAGGATCGGAGGGAAAGAGTCTACCCGTGCATACTGGAAGATCTATGACCCACCAGCAGCGTGAAGAGAAACTTGTAAATATCTAAAGTTTACATTTATATTCTTATTTTTGTACTTTGATGTAGGAAATTTGATTTCAATGTAATTTGATGTATTGAAATTTAGAATGAAAATATATATGTATTATGGAGAATGATAATTTTATAAATGTCTTTTTCCATGAATTATTATGTTGTTGAGAAAAAAAATTTGTTTAACAAGGGGTAAATATCATAAAAATAGAGGAAACTCTGCCAAAAATTTTGTAAATTGTAGTTCACTTATAGCATTTTATTCTGATGTAAGAAAAGTCTATTGGCAAGAAGCCTACACTACATCGGCTCTTTTTACATACCCACACTAAGAAATATGATGGTGTGACCTTCCTCAACACCCAATGCTGACAACTTAATGTATGTAAATTTATACTTTAATATTAATTTGATAAATAATTTTAGTTAAAAATTATCACTTATTAACATAAAAAATTATAATGATAGGACCAATTACAATAAAGCATTGAACGACAGTCTCAAAACTTTGAAGATGTTGATGAGAGTTAGACATATCTTGATGCAGTTGGTGGTATGGACTGTTATGGAAGGATTTTCGATTTAGGTTCATTTTGTAAATACATGTTATTCGCAATCCTCCACATCCAGCACGGCTGGATCTAGTAGGCGATCCACATCTAATGAGAGACTTGTTCAACTTGAGAGCACGGTGGAGATGCTAGCAACTCAGTTGCGACAGTCGATGGAGTACATAACCCAGCTCCATAATGAGGTGAGTGAGTTGAAGGGGAGGGGCAACACCTCATCGCAGCAGTCAAATCATCTACTTCACCAACTACATAGCTTAGATGTATAATTTTTGATACTTAATTAAATGTATTTGATGTTTTGCTACTCTTAAGTTTTTTTTTTTATGAATTCTTAATGTACAGATATTTTCAAGATACATATTGTTGTACATTATAATTTTTATATTATATTACCAATCAGGATAATTTTTACATTATATTATTAATAAAGATTATATTATTTAGAGAAATTAAATGTAGAAAAATCAATAGATTATCAATAGAAAATTTAGGTGGGAAGTGAGAAATGGTAGCTAAAATTATCATTGGTAAATTTTCCAACAGAATTATAATATTTCATAGGAAAATTATCAACGCCCAACAGAATTACAAATTCTACAAGTAAATTTACCAATGAAATTTTGTCATTAATTTTAGTAATGAAATTGGTAAATTTACCTACAAAATTTGTGATTTTTTCGTGAAATTTAGCGACAAATTGTAAGTCCATTGGTAATTTTAGCGACAAAAGTTATAAATCTATCGGTAAATTTAACTACGCAAATTGTTATTCTGTCGCGAAATTTAGCGACAGATTTACTATATCCATCGCTAAATTTTACCTACGACCATTTCTCCTACGACTATTTCCGTCGATAATTTCCGTAACTAAATTTTTTAGTAATTTCAATTGCTAAAACTAATTTTTCTCGTAATGTTAGCTTGCTTGACCTTTCTATCAATCTACGTCTTAGCACCAACATAGGTTGCCTATTGTCTAACTGAACATGTATTATAAAGAATTAAACACTTACTAGGCTGATCTATCTCCCATATAGGTTGGATTATTTCCTTTTTATTATAAAATCTCACTATTAAAACTTAATAGAGGTTAACCTATCTTTAGATAGGCCAAAAAAAGTCACATTAAATTTGGTTTTTCAAAATTCTCAAACTTTTCAAAGATCAAAACCAAATCTTTTGACAAAAATTTAATTTAAAACATTTTTAAAGTTATCCAAAATTATTGTGATATCTCAAGAGGGTTTTCTTTTAAACTAATATGTAATTTCCTCTTAAGTATGAAAACATTTACGCATTTTGAATATAGTAAAACATGTTCATGCAATATTAATTCCTTAGATTGGTGAAATTACCAAGATAAGGTTACAGAAAAAGATTAAAATGATTTATTATACATGTAATGACTCCATTCTTTTCTTTTTTTAATCCGTTTAACCTAAACTCCCATGAAGGTCTTTATGAATTGTATTTGTGCTTCACTTTGTATGTTTTATTCTTCTTTTAACTATTTAAATGATTCAATTACTGATATATGCTTAATTGACTATACATTTATTCCATAATACTTAGTGTTCAATGCTATGAAATGCTTAAGACATTCACTTTAGTTCATATTTGGTTTTAGGGACAATTCAAAAGCGAAAGAGCTAAAGTGAGTCGCAAGCACAATCTTGGAGTCGTCTTCTTGACATTCACACTCACTTGTCTTCGTGAAACAAGAAGAAGAAGGATTAGAGCAAGAGGAGACAAGAAAATGCCAAAAGGAATGAAGAAGGACACATTGTCATGCCATGAGATAAGTCTCACAGCCACGATAATTTAGTCATGGCCGTGAGAGTGTTGTCACTCCCATGACAAATTTGTCATGGGCATGAGAGTGTGTTATTGGTGTGACCGTGACATACACTCATAGGGGTGACACACCAAGTCATGCCGGTGACTTTGCCACTTGTCCACTCAAAACCCTACTTTTTAATATAAATAGACATAATATGATGACAGAAGGCATGAATTGTCTAGAAAAGCGTTTTAGAGTTATGAGCTCTCAATTTTGAAGAGAAGAATGGGAAAAGCTCCATTCCTTTGGAGACCTATAGAGGGTTGAGCTTTTTGACACCGATTCGGAGGTGATATCGACACTAAAGAACCCAGTTAAGCATTCTCTCCATTGTGTTTGTTGTTCTTTCTCTCTTAAGGATTGATTATATTATCTTATGTCTATTGTTTGGGTGTTATGTAAGAATGATTAAATGCTCTATTTGATTGTTTTATGTATAAACTCATTGCTAGAATTTCAATATAATTTGTAATTGTTATGTTGAGATGCATTTGTGGTAACTAATGGTTTCGAATCATTAGGGATAATATAACCTAGGCTAAATGACCCAAACTTGTGTGGTTGTTATCTTGATTAATCTGTTTTCCTAACTCATAATATGGTTGTCCAGTTAAATCTAGAGAGCTTATTCTAGGTTGTTTGATAACTAGGTTTAATTAAAGAGCTCTTCTGAATTAAATATGACCTAAGGGAAAATCGAGGTTAACAAGGGAAAATCGAGGTTAACAAAGCTTGATGTTAACCTACAATTAATAGTTGTTAGGAGAGGTATGAGAATAATAATTCAATAAAGTATGTTTAATTGTTTCTAGGCCGAGATTAAACCAATGATCGGGTCCCTAACGCATTAATCACTTTTCATCATTTTTAGGTTGTTTGATTTAATTTTTTTCATCAGTTTAGTTTTATTTTATTTTCTTATTTGAATCAAGCTAAACCCCCTAACCTAAATACCGATTAATTTTATTTCAAAAACTTTACACACACTCTCTACGGGATCAACCTAGACTTACCACTAGCTATAATTTTAGACATAGTTATTTTGTGTGGTATTACGACACGCTATGTCAATTGCTCATTTGATCACTTTTACCTTCTATTGAACTTGATCTTTAAAATACTAATTCGTTCTTTAACTAATCAAAATAATAATATCACTAAGTAAAAATACTAGTATCAGTAAAAGATGATAATATTATTATGGCTCCACAGGGATGAGTGATGTATTGCGAATCGTGTTGGTTCGGTCACCCAGGACAAAATTGCCAATCTAATTAACCTGAGCATCTGGACTATTTGGGAAACACTCCAAGAAACCAAAATAACCCTTATAGTAACACATACATTCTGGGATGAAGGAACCACCCTAACTTCTCATAGGAAAATCAGGGATAGTAAAGGAATAACTCTCCATCTAGATTTCAAGCAAAAACATCACAACTAAGGAACCCAAATATGGATGAGATGATACTGGAACTTATTCAGGATTCAAATGTGAAGCATCAGCAAACAGAAGCATCCATATAGAACTTAGAGATAAAATTTGACCAACTGGTCAAATAAGTGGTGGAGAGACCTAAAGGGATTTTACCAAGCACAATTGAAACAAATCCTAGAGAAAAGATAATGGCAATCACTCGAGCCACTAAAAAGAAGCTCAACCAAGTCAAAGAAGAAGTGGAAGAATAAAAGGAAGTAAAAGTTAGAGATAAATTAATGTAAGTCCTTACTGAAATGAGAGCTAACAGTCACAAGTTTGAGAGTAAAGAAAAGATAAAGGTTGGTTTCATAAAAAGAAGGACATTTCAAAAAGAGCTTTTAAAAGAAAAAGAAAGTGTTACAGATCAAGTAAGGGAAGAAGAAAAAAAAAGGGCTAACAAACGTTTCATACAGAGTAAATATAACCTAAAGAGAATCAAAGAGTATCAACCTGCAATTTCATACCCCATCCTAATGCAGAGGAACTCAAAAAAAGCAGAGTTGAATAAGGTCCTCCATATAATAGAGCAATTGAAAATACAAGTTGCCCTTATTGAATCCATGAAAGAGAAGTTAGGAAATAGAGAGGAATCGAAGAAGTTGGAGAGTGAAGTGTTAAGCAAGAAGAACTCCAACGAAGTGGCAACACTACCACATAAACAAGATGATCTAGGAAATGTTTATATTCCTTGTACTATTGATAGTGTCATAGTGGATAAGGCTTTTGCAGACTTAGGATTCGGCTTGAGTATGATGCCTTACACTTTGTGCAAAAAGATGGAATTAGGTGAACTAACATCGACTATGATGTGCGTGAAAATGGATGTGCGTGAAAATGGCTAACAGATCACTTCAACATCCTAAGGGCATAATCAAGGATATACCTGTCAAGGTTGATAAATTCGCCTTTCCTACTTCTTTTACCATCCTGGATGTAGATGAAGATTTATAGATACCCTTTATCCTTGGATGATCATTCTTAGCGACCGCCAAGTCTTTTTATAGACGAAGATGGAGGCGAGTTAACTCCGAGAGTGAGAAACGAGAGGATTACATTTAGAGTTTTTGAAGCGAAGGAAAATCCATTTGAAATTGTAGACACTATTAAGACAAAGAAAACTTATGAAGAAGCTCTACAAGATTTCACTAGCAAGGATCCACCAGAAAAGTTACAAATTTGAAAGAATAATCAAAAAAGGAAGATGAGGAAGAAGGGTTGTAGCACCCACTTGCCCAAGGGTACACACCGGGACGCCCGGAGGTCATCCCAGTACATATCCTACGATAAGGGCGAGCTACATTTGATCACTATACTCACTTTATATGGCATCATATCATTATTCACTTATAAAGCATCATAAGAAAATCACAATATTTTTTTTAAACTAAATTTTCCTCATTTCATTTATCAAAATCGAAAGTCTACATCGTGTCTTTCAACATTTACTACTTGTACATCAACCAAAATCCTAGTACAGAGGAAAATATATCAAATCTATCTAAGACATCCAAAATTCCCAACTGGCCGACCTTTGAGCCATGACTTCACTTGCCAGAACACAATCTACACGGTAGTATAGTCTCTCAGTAGCTAGAGTCGTCTCTCGGTCTTGAAAAATCAACGTTGCAATTTTGGTGAGTTTTGCGAACTTAATGAGGTAACCATCATCGATCGTTCACTCAATTCATACAACACATCCAATCATATCACAATTATTTCACAATTTTACATTTTACATGAGTAACACATTTCCACTTAAGCATAAGCAATTTTGCATTTCACTCAATCATACATACTTAACAAGATGCATATGAAATGCTTATGAGACACTTTTCTAATTATTACGTTGTTGTGATCGAGTGCCTGAACTGTCCCATATAGGGCTCATTAAATGTTGAGCCTAAGGCTCTGAACCACTTTTCAGCTCGAGGCTCAGTTTCACTCGTTAAGCTTTAAGCTCTAATCGGTGGCTACTTTGGTCATAACTGCCATTACCTGATTATGCATTCATGAATGGAATGCATGTACCACAATCAATCACATTATAAGCACATAGGTCTTCACATTCACATTTAAGTAGCACTTCAATAGCGCAATCCCCATTAAACAATCATCGGACCTTCTATCCAGAATGCACAATCAAATCGCATTCATTCATTATTCAAAACATAATCATAAGCAAACAATAATTGAGATAAACCGTCTAGGTTACTCACCAACTGCTCCCGAAGCTAGTGCCTGGAAGTTTCGACAACGTCTGTGGGTTGACGTTCTAGTTGCTCCTCTATAACAAATACCATACACATATATCACAATTTGTACAATCATAAGTATTTCATAATGCAGATGAATGAAACGAAAGATGTACAACGCATGTTCATAACAACCCTGGGTAGTTATCCAAAAACAGTGTACTAACCCAATTTTCATCTAGAAATTGAAAACCTGAGAGACTGAATCAAGATTCAGCTACTTCATATTATTTGTAGCCCTATTTCTTTACTTTACTCCAAATTAAAAACCATCTCATTTGGATGACTAAAGATCAATATATACCCTAAATACCCAAACATGTTCAGTGAAAACACACCATTTCATACTCTTCTAACGGATTCCTTCACTTTCCTTCAATCAAACTTTTCCAATTAAAATCTAAATGCTACAATTTTTCATGTATATGAAGAAAAATGTGTTAGGAATCTAATGCTTCAAGAATTAAGTCATTTGGATGTCTAGAGAAGAAGTTATGATCAAAACAAGAAACCATATTTATGACCTCAATCAAATTGAACCTATTTTGCCGCGATTTCCATAACTTTCACAAACAATGTCGGATTGATTTTGTTTTTGAACGGTTTGAAAGAAGACTTCGAGATCTACAACTTTCATGAAGACCTCGAAGCGAGATTTTTCTTTAAAAGGGTCATAATCAAGATTTATTGTAGCTGTCATTCATGTCTGTTTAACGGACATTGTCGGGCTTAAGGGTGCATTTTCATCAGAGAAAGTCCATTTAACAGACATACACTGGCCTGGGGGTGTTTTTACACCCGAGAAGGTCCTTTTAACAGACATACGTCACACAAAACTCCCTCCAAAGCCTCTCCCATTGTTCCTACACTCATTCTATCATCATATACACCCATAATCTTCTCAAATTCACCTTTTCTAGCACAAAACCACTTCATAACAACTCAAGTTTAGCTCAAAATCATCCATACCCAATTCATATTCCCTATTTGGTCATAAACACCCAAAATGGAACACAAGCATAAACATTCATCCACAACTTTTGCTGCACTCAATTCCCTAAATTCTTGTCAAGATTTGGGACTCTTAAAGACAAAATTTAAATTCAATGTCTTCATAAGAAATGCAGCCAAATGCCTCTAGTTTAATTCAAATCAAGAATCATCTCAATTGAACAACTATAGAAGAAGTTATCGCTAATAAATTGAAGCATACTCAGGGATCAAGTTGCTGCAAAAATTTTCCAGATTTTCACACTTTCAATATTTACATCTAACTCATCTTCTACCTTCTTATACCTAGCTTATCTCTTCCATTTCATTTCCTCATCATTCTCTACCCAATTCAACTCAATAAATCACTCACAAACCAATCATGATCTATCATTGATCATTAACCAAAAACAGAGCATATATATATATATTCATCCATAAGCAATTTTCTACACTCACCCAATAACCCCTTTGAAAATCATTCAATCTCCAAACCTCTCTATACCCTTACATAAATTATTACTCATCCTACATATCCAAAAATAAGACATGAACATAAATTTTTCATCACCCATGACACATACATAAACCTTGCAAAATCAAATCATCAAATCTCTAGTTACTCAGAATTTTAGCTTAAATTAACCATACCTATGACATTGAAAGCAAAACTTACTTCTTCAAGAATACCAAAAATTCCTAACTCTCCACACAACCCATGATCATCAACTTCCAAAGGTGGTAGAGATAGGTTTTTATGGTGAGAATGAAAGAGAGAGCAAAGTGGAAAGGAAGCAAGTAAGAGATGAAAGAGCTAGGTTTAGTGTTGGAGGAGATTGGCACAAAATGACATAAAGAAGGAGAGAGCTAAACCCACGAAGAGAAGGAAGAGAGCAAGACTGAAAACACTAGATGGTCTTCCAAAAGAGAGCATCGTGGGATACCAACGAAAAGATCTTTGAAAATGAAAAACAAATGGTGGGTTAAAAGACATGGCTTGGGAAGTGACACTTGTCACTTGCCACATGTCCAATTCCTTGCATTCAACTATGTTTCTCTTATTAAACTAATGCATTCAAACCCAATTTCTATTCCAATTATCCCCCAATGAATGACACTTGTCAATAATTCCTAAAGTCATGTATCAAAAATTCTAATGTTATTTGACAGTAAATTATATACCATTTATCATTTGGTATGCCACTTGGCATTTTTCCTAGTCCAAAAATTGCCTCTAAAATTTCAAAAAATTTTCCTAAAATTATCCAAACATTCGAAATCAACAATTACACTCTCCAAATCAATTTTCAATACTAACAAACCACAATTCTCAATCACAATCACATTTATTACCAATTATACCGAGAACTGTCATGAATGCATGTACACTTATTTTTATGTGCAAAAATTTCACTATTCACATGTATGTGTATGTCACAATATGCATGAGCATGCAAATGCATTTCTAAACTCTTATTGTTCACTTATATTTACTATTCTAACCTTCCCATAGGTAATGGGATGTTACAAGGGTGGTCGAAAGCACAGACAGGTGGCTTACCTATAGGTTATGAAATCTGTATTTATGCTACAATCACATTAATTATTTGAATCACCTTAAGAGAAAGAAGTACGTCGAGCAAGTGATGGTAAACAAAACACTGTTTGGGAGGCAGCCCAAGAATTGGGACTTTCTTTTGTTATATCACTATCATATTTTCATTTCGTCTTTATTGTTTGTTGTTTCCAATTATGTTATTTTCTTTATTTCCTTTATTTCTTTTTATGCTTTATTTTTATTTTATTTTTTTAAGGATAAGTTAACATCGGATGGATCAATTCAAGTAATCACCTCAATCATGAAAGTATCAAACAACCCCTCTCACTTACGTATTTTATTGTATTATGAACATTGAAGACAATGTTCAATTTTAAGTGTGGGGATGAGTTGACTAAATTTTTAACTAAATTCTTCAAATTTATTATAATCCTAATTATAAATTTTATTAACTGATGTCTTGAATTAATTGAGATTTGTCCAAGAATACTATATGTTGTTGTTGAATATTGATTTGAAATGGTGTGCAATAGGTTGATGGCTAGAATGAAATTAATTTTTTAAGTCATATTTTTCATAGTCATTGAAATTTTCAAGTTCAATGAAATTTTCATATTATTTACACACATATATACCCAATCTTTTTTGTGAGCTTTTGAGCCTAAAGAGCAAATTTTTAAAGCTCTTTTCTTGAAATTTTCATATTATTTACACACGTATATACCCAATCTTTTTTGTGAGCTTTTGAGCATAAAGAGTAAATTTTTAAAGCTCTTTTCTTTCTTTTGTGTGTGTTATCATTGTATAGTAGGATAATCCTATAACTTGCTTTATTATGCATATTGAGACATTTGTGAAAATTAAAGGCATTAATACGATAAAGGCACCTAGATTAACCAACTTATTTAAACCTAATTTTTTTTGAAAATTATCATACCCAAAAATTGACCTTTAGGAATAACCAAATTGAGCCTTAACCTTTTTCATTGATTTTACCCACATATTAACCTTTATCTTATTTTTCTTCGAAGACCTGTTATTATTTTGAACCTTGAAGGTTATTTACATTAGTTACTTATTGAGATCTGAAATTTGTGAAAGTTCCAATATTTTATAATTTTTAATACCGATTGAAATATATAAAAAAAGAATGTAAAAAAAGGAGAAAAATAAATATGTTGTACCATTTGTTTTGCAATGAAAGGACAAATGTATATTTGTAAACAAGTCTTGTACTATTTCTTTAAGTAAATTTCCTTCACCTAGCCCCTTTTATTATCCCATCCATCCCTTACGTAAACCTCATTACAACCTACAAAAAGATCTTTTGATTTTTGTTTCTAGTTTGTACATAAGTGGTGGAGATGTGATTTTACTGCAAGCCTATAGTAAGAATTTTTCTATGCATTAATTGAGATTTTTGACACTTTTCACCCTAAACATTTGAGTGCATTAAGTGCAATCCTCGTGAGGGTGTAAAGAGGTATGCTTTCAATTTCAATGAGATTGTTGATGTGATTATTATTAATATTACTTAGGAAGTTAATTTTATGACAACTTGATTCTGATTGTATGTTAATTTGATTCAATAGGATATGACAATGTATAGTATGAATGGACAGGTTGAAATTGACGTTGGATTAATGTTGTAAATTTGTAATTTCGATTAT
The DNA here is from genome assembly GCA_027568955.1 of Erythroxylum tenue. Taxonomy (NCBI): domain Eukaryota; kingdom Viridiplantae; phylum Streptophyta; class Magnoliopsida; order Malpighiales; family Erythroxylaceae; genus Erythroxylum; species Erythroxylum tenue. Next base: position 18,940,365 of record JAOSBM010000009.1, on the reverse strand, counting down.
TGTTTGCTTAAGGACAAGCAAAAACTTAAGAGTTGGGATATTTGATAGATGGTTAGTTGACTATATTTTTACCCCACATTTAATGTTGTATTCTTGCTTAATATTTTATAATTTTGTTGTATATTTAGTACTTAATTTGTTTCAAGTTTGTTTTTAGGTTATAATTGCTTACATTGACTTAAAAGAGAAGAAACCGGATGAAAATGCGGCTGAAACAGGAAAAATAGCAATTTGGAAGAAAAGCATGACCGTGCACTTTTGCACACCTATGTACTTTCGTGATATCTAGGGAAACGTGCATAACCCAAAAACGATTTTCATACAAGTTGGACGTTTTAGAGACAATTAGAGAGGAGAGAGTGGTTGGCATCGTCTAAGACATTCAGAGGTGATTTAGAGCTTATCAATTGGAAGACGCGGGATTATTATCGAGAGATCCTTCAGAAAACAAAATCTGACATCTACATTGTCATAATACATGATAGAGAACCATCAGGGAGAATTAGATTTATGATATTATGTTTTCTGTTCTGTTTTTTGTATGTATGTGTATGATTTCATGTTTGCCGATGTATAGCTAATTTTTCTATTATTATCTAGGTTAGATGAACCCAAGTTGGACAATATGACATGTTTTGATTCTTTTATGAATGCAACTGTGTTTTTTGATTATTGCGATCCAATTATCCGTTCTATTTAATGTCTATTAATCTGATTTTAGGACTTTAATATGATTTCATGCTTAACGATTGAGAAATCCTACGTTGAATTGGTCTATGATAATTAGAAAGAGTTGATTGCAATCTTAGAGATAGGACGACATAAATCTTCTAGATTATAATCAAACCTAATAGAGGGATTTAGAATATGGTAAAGCAATTCTATAAGTTTTAACCTGAGTAATTCAGTTAGAGGCCTTAGGATTAGTTATTAGTAAACTCAAAGTCAGCTACTAGCATATCTTAAGAATCTCCACAGTCTAATAAATCAATAACATAATTATGGCTATGTTTGGTAAAGAACTTATCAGATCTTTTTTAGCTGGCCAACTTATTTTTACTGGTTGACTTTGAAAAAAGACTCATAAGTTTGTTTGGTAGATAGCTGGTTGGGTTGGCTGATTCAACCCAACCAGCTAATTTTCAACCAGCTCCAAATAGGAGCGTTTCACACCCATCAGCTGATTTTTTTTAGCCAAATCTCCAAAATGTCCTCCTTACTCTCGCATCTCACATCTCATTTCTCAAGTCTTCAGACATTCCAGAGTCTTCTCCCTTCTTTCGTTGCTTTCGTTTTTTCTCACCGCTCACCCACACGCGATCGTCTTCCTTGCTTCTTTCGTTCACTCCCACGAATCAACGAAGGAGAGTCGACCAAATGGAGAGAAGGTTTGAAGTCAATTTCTGTGCTATTGAGGAGTTCAGTCCCAAAGTGCCATTGAGGAGTCGATTTCTGCTAAGAGGTGGCTTCCTCTTCAAGCTAACCCCAACGTCATGAATCAGGTCGGTAACTCATCCATGGTTTTCTTCTTATTCTGTTTGCTCACTAAGACTTAAGGTTTTCGACAGATTGGACTTTTAGGGTTTTCTGGTGAAGGAAGCGAAAATAGCACCAAACTGCAAGAAATAAGGAGAAGGAATGACGTTGAAGGGTTGTACTTGTTGGGATCAGGATTTCGTTAGGAAATCCAAAAATCCCAAGTGGGGATAGAGAGAGAGAGAGAGATAGTGTTGTGTGTGGATGGTTGCTAGAGCCTGATGTGTATACTGGTTGTTGAATCATCATGTTTGATGGATACTACAATTCTAGGAAGAAGACTGATGACCTATGTGAAGATGTTTGCGGCCAGGTACTACTTTTTTGCTTACTCCTAGAAACTTCCATGTTTTTTTGGGTTTATGTTCGAGTTTGTTCGGATTACCCGTTGCTTAAATGCATGTGGATTTTCTGGGTTTTGAACTTGTTTTTGCCTATTCAAACTTTCGCAAGTTCTGATCACCCTTTTGTTCGGTATACACTGATTATATGGGAAAATTGAACCAGAGGTGTGAGATTTACATAATCTCCCTACTTCAGAAGGTGAAGACTTTGCAAGTCTGCTATATTTTGGATTATATTATTGTTTTACGAGTTGTTATATTCTTTTGTGACCTTTTGATGTATCAGTTTGAGATTCAGTGAAATGGCTACAAGTTTTTATTTATGACTTCGCGTGACTTTATATACCATTAGAACTATGTTTTGTCAGTTCATAAAGGGCATATTTGAAACGTTTTATATGTATATTCTCTTCTTTGTTAAAATGTAATTGTTCACATTTAATCTTGATATCTTAGGAACTTTTTGTTTGAACTGCAACTTGAGAGATGATTTCTCCACTAAATCCTTAAATCTTGAATTATGGTGAGCATTGACTTCTTTTGCTCTAAATTCATTCAAGAGATGCCTCGTATATTAAATCAAGGCATATTTAATCTCCTCTTTTGTTTGAAGATTTTGTACTTATTTTGCTTGTTTGTTAGTTTTTGACTACATTGAGATCATAGGAGAAGGGATACTAATGTGATGATTTATTAGTACTCTGTTAAATTATTGATATGCAACCTGTTAATTTTGATGTCCATTTTCTACTGCTGGAGATACATGAAACCTTTGGAAATGTTGGTATGAACTTGTCCAAGGTTTTAAACATGTAATACAGTAGGCATGTTTGCATGGTTTATCATAATCTTACTTCTTTTGCTTATCCTCTTCGTAACTTTATTTTCAAACTTCTAATTAACCTGATTTTGAGTGCACAGAGTGAAAGACAGATTGAAAGAAGACAGAGTGAAAGACAGATTGAAAGATTCAAACTTCCCAAGTTACTGGCACAGAGTGAGAGACAGATGCCCCAGCTGGGAGTAACAACCTCTATGGGAGGCCCATCATGCGTACTGAGGTAGCTATCTATGCTTCTGATTGATTTTTCTAGTTATCTGTGCTACTGATTGGATGGTTCTAGCTGTAATTGATTTAACGGAACATCAGGCACAATCTGAGATTTAATGAATGAAATCTAAGGTAGATTTAGTTTTCATTAAATGAAGTCTAAGAGTAGTTGAGGCATATATGGATTTGGTGCAGTCGAAGTTTATTGTAGCAGTTAGGAGAAAGTAGTTACTTTTTGTATTGCATGCATTTAACTTCATTTATGACTTCATTGATTACTCTCAGCTACTCCATTGCCTGTTACTGCCTTTAAAATGGAAAGGATACTTACATTACCTGATCAGTGACTGATTCTTAACTCTTTGTGGGTTCACTTTGATCTTGCCAAAGGAACAATTGCTATCTTCCTTTGTTTTCGTTTGTAAGTTTTGTTCTTTCTATGTTCTGGGCATGCCTCATTTGATTAAAAGGATGATTGTTTCTGTTTTTTGATTGAATCTTGTGTGTTTCTGTGGGTACTGCCTATTAGCTTTTTTATAATTACTAAGATCGAAAAAGGTTTGGTTTAGAATCTTATGTGCCTGTGTGGGTACTGCCTGTTTAGAATCTTGTGTGTTTGGTATATTTTATTGCTTCTCATTAATCAAGGAAAAGGGTTTTTTTTTAGTGTTAACCTGGGTTGTATTGAGTGTGAACTTACATTTTTGTTTATATTGTCAAGATTCAAGGATTGATCCTTAAAGTTGTTGTTTAGAATCTTGTGTGTTTGGTTTACTTTATTGCTTCTCATTAATCAAGGAAAAGGGGTTTTTTTTTTAGTGTTAACCTGGGTTGTATTGAGTGTAAACTTACATTTTTGTTTATATTGTCAAGATTCAAGGATTGATTCTTAAAGTTGTTGTTGTTTAACACTAACCTTTTCTTTTAACAGAGCATCAACTTGAAAGTTTGGTAGCCAAGATATACAGTTGACGAGTGGTCATTTTTGTTCATAACGTGTGCCAAGACTCGGGGATGGAGTGGTAAGGATGAGAACTCCATATTTGTATTTGTTAATATTGAAACATCTGTCTTTAATACAAAGAGTGTATTTGTATGGATTTAGCAGAATGTAGATCATTCCATGTGATTTTTAATATTGAAACAAATTGATTTTTAAGTGA